>JAVJIF010033977.1:0-146269 GCA_038442645.1 Agave tequilana
GGGTGACTATGTAATGTCTCTTTTTCAGGTCATAAATGGTTTATAATCGTGTGCAGTGGAGATTTTCCGACGCGTTGATCGAAGCGGTCAATTTCACACTGTGGGAAATAAAAGTTAACTCAGAAATTCACACAAAAACAAGCTAAAACAAAAGATTTTACGAGAAAACCCAATTTAAGAATTTATTATTTTCAAACGGTTACAGTGAACTCCACAGAGTTAGAACTCTATTTATAATCTCTGATACAGTAAGGAATGATTTGTATTCTTTTAGTCGAGGATTTTCCTTGAATCTCACTAGGATTGTCCAACTCTTAGTATATAAATACCTTGAGAATTGTTCTTGTTGGCGTGAGTCATACGAATTTCATAACCGCATGATTTGCACGTTGAGTTTCTTCATAACGGCTTGAATTGTGTTCTTGATTGCAAGAGTGATTCTTGTTAATTTCTGTAATAGTCTACGTGGAAAAAAGAGTTATTGCACTTTTGAAACTAGAGATGATTTGACGACATAACGATTTCCATGAATGTAGGTGGTAATCAAGGAGGTCGGTTGCTACATCCGTCTTGCCTGGGATAGGAAGAATCGGCCTCGGAATGATGATGCTCTCGAAAGGAGTCATCTCGGGACAGTTGAGTCTTTGGACTGAGGAGTGACATCGAGAACGGCGGATGGCGCTCCAGGGAGATGTTCCACTGGTACATCTTATTGTCTGTCTTCTAGAGTTTCTGAAGAGGCGAGATACAAGTCCTGGTCCTGGTGCAAAATCTGACCACAACACAGTGGTTTTTGCCATTTTGATACAAAGGTTAAGGCAAGAATCACTAGAAATAAGAGTGCAAACAATAATATTTATGTGATTGCATCAATCCCAACAATGTTAACCTTACTTTCTGTTTCTAGTTTAGGCTCCATAGTTTGCAAAATGAATGCTCCCAGTGTCCAATCAAGCGGACTTCTTTCAACTGGATCTATGAATCCAATCCTGCAACAAAGACATACCATTCATAAAACTGGCGGATGGGAGAAATGCATGAATCTGCACACGAGAAGCAGCATGCAAGTGCTATAATTGCTTGTAGCTATCCATAAAGTTAAAAGAAAATTCTACGAGACGACCATAAGAGTGCAATCATCGGCGGACCCATTAGTGGGCTGGGCCGGGCTGTAAGCCCATTTTTATATATAGGCGTAAACTTAATTTTTATTTTTGTTCTTGTTTATATATTGTATTAGACCCCTTTCTATATTGATTTTTTTAACAAATTTAATCCTACTTCCACTCCTGATTTAGTGGAGAATACTGTTTTATTTTTTGATAAATTCATATAATTCATAAGTATATATTATAAAAAATTGTAGCCCACCTCAAAAAAAATTTCTGGTTCCGCCCCTGAGTGCAATGATCTATTGTTATGGTTCAGAATACCGCATAGCTAAGAAACTACATTTTCAAACCATAATTGTAACAAAAATGAGAATGCAGAGATGGATAACGAAAATATATTATGCTATAAAATAAGAAATGTGTGCATCCTTTTAGATGATAATTCTACATGAGAGAGACTGATCGATATAGTTTGGCAGGTCTAATGAAAGTGAATAAAATTGATTAGTAAAAGTGATAACTTCTTAGTTTTTAATTAATGGAGTAATGAGAATTAGAGGGAGGCCTAGAGTAACTCTCTTAAACTAATGAGATGACCTATAACGAAAGTTGAATGAAAGAAAAGAATTCATATAGTTGACCAAAATTTTTGGGATAAAGCCTTTGTTGTTTATGATGATGTTGATGTTGACATTTGTTGTTGCACTAGATCTTTTAGTATAAGAAATTAAATGTTTTTGATAATGCTCAAGAAAAGCAAATAAAATTTTATGCCTTCACTCCTAAATCACAAGCAAAGAAAATTTCTAGTTTCTATTTCTTTTATTTCTTATTTTTAATAATCTGATTTATAGTAGAATTACTAGTTTTCTTTTTATGTATTTTTTTTCTTTCTTTTAGATGTTTGATTTCTTTTAGGAGTTGGGTTATGTAATCCAAATAGAAATAGAAGAGTACAATTTTGTAGCTTATATAAATGCCCCAACGTATTTACTTTATCAATGAACAATCAATGAAAGGTTTTACTCTCAATTTAGTTTAATACAGATTTCTTAATCCTCTTCTCTATTAGTGGTGGGATGCCTTATTAGACTCAATTATTGGTGGGATGCCTTAAATGATTTATATATATCTCTATTCCTCTCTTTATCTCCACGTTAAATTTCTTCCTCTCTAAAAATTTGCCACAAAGTTCTCATCGGACAAATACTCCATGCCAAATTACAATAAAAGATCAAGTACAAGTTTAACCAATAATTGGTCAACAACTATTGCTCAAAGTCAAGGCAATTTCAAGTAAGGAACAAAGATCAAAACACAATATTCACTAAGATATAATTCCAATTTATTAAATAGTTATTTACAGTTACATGGTACATCTCCAATCTGTTATCTATTCTGATCTTCTGTCCACATTAAAAATGAGCGAATGATTCTACTTCTCTTGCGATTGCTTGACTTTTTTTATTGCGTATAGAACTCGATAACCTGCAATAATCATAACATCAATTAGTTTTCTTTCATTGATATGGATCTAGTACTTGCATGTTAAATAAAATAGTTGACATTAACTGTTTTAAGCTTTCCTACCAACGAGCTTTCTTGTTGATGAAGCGTATCTTTGAATTATTTTATCTATTACTTCTGCCGCCGTACACGTTTCACATCAGTTAGTTCCTAAGGTTCCAAGTACATAATTAGCCGCTACCCATGCATAAATACCTTTTCTTGACCGGCATACAGAGCTGGCTTAAATCCATCAAATCATCCAAAAACTCTACTTGCTGAAAACAAAAAACATATTGATATCTAACCTCAATGACATGGTGTGGCACCCCGATTGGCGGATACGGGGACGCCACTGCGACGTACATACGCAGGGCGATAATACCATCACGTATGTACGCTAAGCATCAATACAACACAATATAGAGATCATAGTGTGAAAATACGTGGTGTTATACATTTCAACACAAAATAGTACAAGTACTCAATCATCACAGACTGACATAATATTACATAGATATTACATCACCAGGTAGTACAAAAGCAAACAGCATAGGGTACAAAAGATAAGGACTCACGAGTTAGAAGAGGGAATCTCGCGAGCGGGAAAGACGGCATGAAGCTACGGCTTATCTGCCTGCTCCTCAGCTGATGAGGCCACCTCAGTCCAAACTGCTAAATCTGGAAATGCAAATGCAGGATTGTAGTGGGAAACCCAGCGAGTGCAAGAAGAACCCAAATGGTAAGTATAAATAAAAGTTAGTGCATCAGGTCAAGTATAATGTGCCCAAATCAATAAGTATGGAATAACCACAATAAATAGTGAAATACGGGGAAATGACATTAGAATTTATATGGCATGAAATAAAAGGAAGTGTAGCAGGTCAAACGTCATGTAATCAAATTAGCAAGTATAGAGTAACTACAATAAATAAAAAGTATTGTGGAAATGACAATGAAATTCATGTAACAGGAAGTCAATTATCAAGTTATTATTAAGACTTGTTCAATTTGTATGTTTGGTATATAGCCCGTACCATATACTTCTGCGTACAAGTCAAGCGAGGTTGGTTATTGAAAACTAATGGGGAACGACGAACCATATTTAGAATGGGTCCCGTGCATGCCCGGGACAATGGTCCAGGAGTATCCGGTACTGAGCCGGAACGTACCGCTAGGTACCGGGACTTACTATATGCCCGAACAGGAATGACTGTCACTGTTCCCCACAGGGATATACCTAGGGGATTATAGCACACCCGGCAGGCAAGCAAGGGTTAGGGGTACCAGTACACCCCTCGGAAGCGCCTGGTGGCCTCCAGGTCGAATCCACAGGATAGTTAGTTGTACAACATATGTATGGCCACCATAAACACAGAAGCTATATCGATACCCATCAATTTCCCCTCCCGGTGTAAGTTGTTTAAATATAACAGTGTCAAATAGTAAAGTCCACAGGGTATTCACAAAAGTTCAATATCCACGGTTACCTATTACAGGGATCAACAGGGGTATAATATCAAGAGTAATGTCAGGAGCCTCCCTATATCAGGGGTTTAAGTATGCAGGAGTACAGGAGTTCAGGAGTACCAAATGTCTGGTAATAATATAATAATCATGCCAACTCCCCGTAAAAGTGATAGTCATGAATATGCCATATAATACAGGTATCAGGGGTGGTAGTGTCCGGTCAAGGGTCACGAAGTCAAGTCAATGTACTTGTACCACATGAAAGCATATCAAGTAAGGGTTAACATGTGTCATATACCGGAGTCAGGATCAGGTGACATGTATGACATGTATCAAGTGCCGGTGTAAATACCGAGTGTCGGTGTCAAAAAATTATATATCAAGTATAACATGACAAGTGTCGGGTAAATACCGAGTACAATACCATCTATAAGCTTGTATAGCAAGAAATCATGTACTAAATATTATATCAGCAAGTGTTAGGCATGTTACGGTAATAATAAGATGTCCACATATAAATATCATGATATAAATCAAGTGTAGTTATTTTTAAGTTTAATATAAACACTCGCCTGAAAACCGGAATGAAATACCTGTTAATATCCGAGAAATCCGCGAACTCGTGCGAGCAAGCCACTAGCCCATAAATATATATTAAAATATATAACTATAAATATTTATAAAATTATTAGAGAGGGAATGAGAGAGGAGAGAGAAAGCTGTAGAAAAGAGAGAGAGAAAATAGGATATTTTTAGAAAAGGATTTAGGAATTTAAAAGGGGAAGGGTATGGTTGTAAATATCGGGGAGTAATTTGGGAATGAGGGGATGGGTATTTAGGGAATGTAGAAAATGTGGGTTTATTTAGGAAAAGAAAGAGAAAAGAAAAGAAAGAAAGAATAAAGAAGGAAGGAAGAAAGAAAGAAAGAAAAAATGGAGGGGAGGGGGTGGCAGACCGTCGCCGCCGCCGCCGGCACGCGCGGCCTGGGGAGGGGAGGGAGGTGGTGGTGGAGTTGTTTGATTGGTGCTGTTGTTGGTGGAGGTGGTGTTTGGTGGTGGTGATGGTGGTTGTTGTTAGAGGTGATGGGGAGTTAGAGGAGGAAGAGGAGGTGATGATGGGGTGGTTGGAGTGGTAATTTTGATGGAGGTGATGATGAATTTTGAAGGAGGAAGGGGGTGATGGTGGTGGGTTTTGATGAAATTGGAGATAGTGGGGAGTTAGTGGAGGTTGAAGGAGGTGGTGGAGTGGAGAGGAGGTGTGGGAGAGGGGACGCCGACAGCTAGGGAGGGCGGCGGCGGCGGCTCCAGTGGTGGAGGCGGCGGTAATGAAGAGGATAGTTTGATTTTTTTTTTTTTTGTTGAAATTGGTTGAAGTTAAAATGAAATTGGAAATGAAAAGAGAAGGGAGGAGGAAAGAGATTAAATAGAGGAGGAGGAGAAGGGATATAATGAATGGGGATGAGGGAGAGAGAGGAGAGGGGCTGCAACAGCTGCTGCTACAGGCGGCGGTGGCAGGGAAAACAGGGTATATGGGGGTGGAGTGAAGGAGAAGAAAAGAAAAAGAAGAAAAAGAAAGAAAATTAAAGAAAAAGGAAAAAAATAAGGAAAAAGAAAGGAAATTAGTTTAAATTTTTATTATTAAATAATTAATTTATTATAATATCTGAGAGTATAAAGTAGGGTAGTAGAGAAAGAAAAAGCATGAAAAGATAAGATCGGTAATTAATATTATTATTTTAATAGGGCAAAAATTTGACTGTTTCAGAAACATTCCAAAAATTTCTCAAAAATAGTAAATATTATTTTAAGATGCTCGGTGAAATCAGATTTGAGAAATTCAATCTAGTTTTCAAGTTAAAAATTCTGGAACCTTTCAGGATACTAGCGGAACACAAACGGTCAAATTTTAATAAATTAGAAAAATCCCAAAAAATATATTTAGATAGAAAAAAAATTCTAAGAAGAGACTTGAAAGCCATTTTGAAAATTCAATTCCGTTTGAAAACTAAAAAACTGGGAATCAGTCAGCGATGCCAACCGACACCAGTTTTGGAGATTTTGCAGAAAAAATCTGAAAAATTTCAGAAAATTATGAAAAATATAAACTATTAGAAAACAGTATCTAAAATTGAAATCGGACAAATCTGACTTCCAAAAAGTCAAATCGGGCAGCAGGCTAGTATCTTTCATTTTAAGCGAGGATCCATTTCTCCCTCAATACATTCTCTATACCTTACTATGAGAAGGACAAAAATAAGATGAAGATGGCTAGATCCTTTTCTGATACATATTTCACATCCAACATAAATTTGTAATTTGTCAAGCCTTCTCACTGCTTCATCTGCAAATAGGTCAAATACAGATCAGATATAGCATTTACTCATTCCACATCCAAATCTCAGATATGGAAATTGAAATCACCTAGAGGGGGGGTGAATAGGTGATGGCTATATGAATTATGGCAATTTTGCGGAATTAAAAAACTTTCACACAAATAGCACAAATAAAGACTTGCAATAAATACAACAATTAAGGTGCAAGAATTGAAAGGAGTAGAGTTAGAGAAAATTGATCAAACGCAAACGCAAGGATGTGTTTCCGAGGTTCGAGCCACGCTCTACGTCCCCGCCTTCACACTTGAAGGATTTGCACTACTATCGTTGATCCCACCGGATCGCCAATACAAGGACACACTTGTCCCTTACACTTGTGATGCCGCAACACCACCCGAAGCTCACTAGCTCCCTTGAGGCCGATGCCTCTACAACTTCACTCCAAGAAGAAATGAGTGATCACACTTGATCACTTTACAAAAGCTCACTTGCACAATCCTAGAACAAATATGTAGATGTAAAGTTTTGGGATTGTGGTGTGCAAAATCTAGAGAGAAGCTAGAGGAATAGGCTACAAGTTGGGTGTTGGGAATTTAGGCTTTGGAAAATCTTTTATGAAGGAAAGCTTTGAAAATCTTTGTAAAACTCTTATGAAATATTTTGCAATAGTTGTCTAATCAATATGAGGTGACCCTCTATTTATAGGGGTCAAAAACATCCTCAAAAACTCGTTGGAGACAAATCCCAAAAGGAAAAACAGTCAGAAAAACTAGCTGTTGGATCTGTCAGAACTTTTGACAGATCCCGGTCGACCGGGTCGGTCGACCGCCAACGGTCAAAAAATGACCGTTGGGGCTCATCGGTCGACCGGGTCGGTCGACCGAAAACCTGTGAAGGCAAGTGAACATCGGTCGACCGGGTCGGTCGACTGATATAGACGTGCACAGTATTGTGCACATCGGTCGACCGGGCCGGTCGACCGGTCACTGTGAGTTCTGAAAAACAGAACTTCCAGAACCAGAAAACTTGGATTTTGGTTTTGGTGGGTTCGGGTAAGATTTTGGAACTTGTAAAAACATGAAGTATAAGCATGTGTCATACTTCAATCATGTTAAAAAAAGTTTGATAAAAATCTTTTGATAGAACCTTGTTTTCCATAAAAAATTGTTTTTCCAAAACTATTGTTTTTCTGAAAATCATATTTCCAAAATATGTTCTCTTTTAAAAACTAAGTTAGAAATGGAATTGAAAAATCTTTTTGAAGCCATGAACCTAACTAAGAGGTGTGTGTGTGATAATCCCATAGCTCTACTTCTAATATCTAGCTTTGACAAAGAATCTAAAATAAAAAAAAAATACAAAGCTTGTTTTCTTCAATGTCTTGATCTTGTCTTGATATTGTCTTGATCTTCATATCATCATCTTGATCCCAAAGCATTCTAGTTGTGCATAGCTTGGGAATCTTCATTTTTGCGGCGAACTCCAAATGTGTGAGTCTTTTAGCGGAGCCGTCAAAAACAACCTGTTAAATAACCTGAAAAATTCTGAAACACAAATGTTAAATACATAACTAAATATGTTTTGTTATCATCAAAATAACTGGGATAATGGCCTTTGGGCCAACAATCTCCCCCTTTTTGATGATGGCAAAACATATGTAGTTATCACAAAATATTTTGGGTAGAGACTTCAAATGAAGCTCCCCCTCAACACAAGCATATATATAAAATCATACTCAGGCATATTATCACAAATCATAATCATAAACATTTTATTTCCATGCCAACAAAAGATGCCAAATACTCATGTCATATCATAGATGAAGGAAATAAGTCTCATACATGACATACATACATAAAACACATAACCATATCCATGTCCACAACACAAATAAAAATACATGACAAAACAAAAGATGTCCAACACAAAATATGTCAAGTACATAACAATAACAAAGTGTCACAAAATATCTCTCCCAAAATAAACTCTCCCCCTTTTTGACATCATCAAAAGGGGAGATCACTCCTCAGTACCATCATCACCATCATCGCCGTCTCCGTCATCATCACCACCTTCCTCTGAAGAAGCAACCTCCTCTGGATCCATGCCATCGACTCTGGTGCGCGGTGGAGGAACAGAAGAGCGAGCTCTGGGAGGAAATGGAGGACCGGTGGCAGGGAGTCGACAAGCAGTCGGAGTCCGATCAGGAACGAGCATGTCAAATTTTGAGAAAAGGGCCTGAAACTGAACATCCACGAATCTCATGGAATCAGCGAAATAAGACATGTCGTTTCGGACCTCCTCTCGAAAAGCAGCGTCCTGAAGAGCACGAGCATCTAACTCTGCACGAATGGCTGCGTCGCGCTGTACGGCCAAGGCCTGATGTGCCTCGAGCTGAGAGCGGACATCCGAAGAGAGAAGACCTAGTAACTCAGGAGGAAATGCAGGTGCTGCAGAAGAAGAAGATCCTGGTGCTGAAGATGAGCCAGGACCAGCAGGAGGAAGAGGTGGTTGCACAGGAGCGTGTCTACGCAGCTGTGCTTCCATCATCTTCAGGATAACTCCATTGATGTTGGTCAGGGGATTTGATGGAGTTTTAGCAGAAAGATCAAAGTCAAGACCCTAAGAAGATGGGTAATAAGCATGCCGTAGGGCAAGCTCCTACCCGCAGTACGGATCTGATCGGAGGCCATATGAGAGGCAATGACTCTAGGAAAGTTAACCTTAATGCCTTTAAGAAGGCAATAGATAATCAAGGGTACACAACCCCTAGCATGGCTATACTCACCATGTTTGGGGACAATGTTGAAAAAGATAATCTTGGCAAGGACTTGAGATTGAAGGGTGTATCGACTCACTACCTCATTTCTAACCAAGCCGGGGTTGTCATCCCCGTGAATCAGAGTAGAGGCGGTGAGTGAAGACTCACCCTCAGGAAATTCGAAATCATGTAAATCATGAGAATACACATCTGCTCCGCCAGTGGAGAGATGCAGAATCCTAGCAAACCGACCGATAGAGAGGTCGATTTCCCTACCTAGAACTCTAGATGTGATGCGGTTACCATCAAATTCATAGTTGGCATAAAAGTAAGGAACAAGGGAAGTGTATACTTGCTCCTTGATGGTCAAGAACTCAACTAGATTGTTGTTTTGCAAGATTTGAGGGATACCTAGATGTTCAAAATCCTGTATGGTAACAAATCTCCCTGAATTAATATTTCTAGTGGAGAGGTGGGAGTATCTATCAGCAGCTAGATCATTTATAAAGGGCCGTAGGGGTCTAGAACCTAAGATGAGGGTTGAGCAACACCCTTCCCCTTCTCAGTTCGAGATCTCTTAGGCATGATTAGTAAAAATGAAATTTTAGGATTATTAAAATAATTTTTATAAAACAGGTTATGGCACGATCTAGAAGCTAAGCAACCTAAAATAGTGACAAAGGAAGTAAGATTTCTAAGCTAGAAGTGAAGATTCACAATAAAAATTTGATTTTTACCTTGATTGAGAATCCAAAACCCTAACTGAAAAATCCTGAAATTCTTCAGATCCTGCGGATGAGAGGTGCTGAAATCGAAGATCTGGAGATAGGATGAAGGATTTGAGATGGGTTTTAAAAAGATTTGGATTTGGTTGAAGGATTGGAGAGAAATCAATTTTTGGGGGAAATATGGGTTCTTCGGTCGCTGAGTGAAATGAGAGAGAGAGAGAGAAAAATGAAAATATATAGCAGATTTGGGCAAAAACACGACGATCGGTCGACCGGTCCGGTCGACCGAATCCAACCGAGAGCTCTGTAAATAAGATCGGTCGACCGGGTCAGTCGACCGACATATCCCGAGACCACAGCAGGTCAGCATCGGTCGACCGGAATTATGGTCGGTCGACCGGTAGCACACAAAAAAATAAAAATTTCTCTCAGGCAGAGTCGGTCGACCGGGGCTTTAGGGGTCGGTCGACCGGCTTTGCCTGAAAAACAGTTAACAGCAATTTTGCCCAAAAAAAAATTTAAGTAATTTTTGTAGTCAAAAATAGGTATGACAAATTAGACATATAAGAGTACACCAACAGTTTTAAATCTTCATTAAGTCTTTACAAACATCAAAATACATGCAATCCAATTTTAATTTTATTTTCATATTTAAACAAAGATTTTAAAGATGTTGAAGCCGAATACCCAGTGACGGGTTCTGAACTTCATCCTCTTGATTCCTCTTGAATGAGTTGAGGTGCGCAATTGCCATCTTTAAGGTATTTGCTTAAATAGAAAATTTTACAAATGTTTTATTTTTATTTATGAAAATAATGTGTATATGTATATAAGTATATATTCACAAATAATAAACTATACATGTGGACATACTATAAAACAAGGCATGAAACTAAAGATATCAAAAACTAAACATGGCATATACAATCATGATGGAGTTGCAAGTTTATACTAATCATGTATCAATGAGGCATAAAACTAAACTAGCAATCCTATAACAATTGTATATACAAAATTAAAACTCTTAAATGGAGATGTTACCAATTTACGGGCAATCTCCACAAATAGGTGCCTCCACGATAGCGATGCATGCATGATTTGTTCTTTAAGCTCCGATGCATCAACCACCCGGGCACCACCTCCTCCTAAGTCTTGGAGGATGTAGATCCACCTATACCTGTTTCATTTGAATTTGGTGGCTCTTTTGGTACCCAAATCTTAGTGGGTCCTTTGGGGTTAGATCCGGGGCGAACCCAAACAAATTTATTCTTAACATTGTTCTTAGCATAGCAAAATTTTTCTAAATGGCCTTTGCGGCCACAATGTGTGCAAATATAAATTCTACCATTATTATTATTACCATACATGTATGCATGCTTGTGTGGGTGTACATGTTTTCGTGCATGTGCATGGTGTGCATGTTTCCCTTGGGTTACTCCCTTAGGAAATTTAGATGCAATCCTTTTCAAATCAAATGCATAACTTTTTAAAGTAGAATCCAAAACTTCAACACGTTTTTGAATCTCTACAAAATCATTTTTACTACATGATGCAATGGGGGTTTTCCCTTTACAAGCTAGTTTATAATTTGCAAAATCACTTTTTATTTTCTCAAAAGAATTAGACAAATTATTTTTCTCCTTTTCAATAATATTAAGTTTATCTTTCAAGGACTCATTTTCCCTTTTTAACTTTTTATTATGAGATTGCGAAATCTCATATCTATGTTGTAATTCCTCAAAGAAACGTGCTAGTTCATCCATAGTGAGATCATCATCATCAAGAGAGTTTTCAAATGTTACCTTAGGAGTGTCCTCTCCTTGTGCCATGAAACACATGTTGGCGGCGTCGTGCTCCTCTTCGGATTCCGACTCCGAATCATCCCATGTAGCGGCCAAGGCTTTCTTCTTTCTTTGCCCATTCTTGGATGTGGTTGCTTGTAGAGCGGGGCAATCGGCAATTAGGTGACCGATCTTCTTGCAATGAAAGCAAGGACCGGGTTCATCTCTTTTCTTCTCGTACCTTCCTTGAGGCTTCCCTCTTCGAAAGTTACTTTGCCGTCCCTTCTTGTAAAACATCTTGCCCACCTTCCGGATGAGCATGGCGAAATCCTCATCGCAATCTTCCGATGAGTCATCCTCTTCGTGTATGGTAGGAGCGGCTTTGAAGGCAATGGTCTTCTTCTTTGGTGCCTCCCTTTCTTCTCTAACTTTCATCTCCATCTCATGCGTCTTGAGATTTCTGATGAAGCCGGAGAAGTCCATCTCCTCTTTGTCGTTTAGCTCCTTGAGGGTTGTCGCCTTGACTTCCCAAGCTTTGGGAAGAGCTCTAATCACCTTCCTTATCTTTTGATCATTATCAATCTTGTCGCCTAAGGAAGAAAGAGCATTAGTTATTTTTGTAAAACGGGTGAGCATGTCATCAATGCTCTCATTATCAAACATATAGAAGTTCTCATATTGAGAACGTAGCAAGTCAACTTTGGCTCTCTTGACTTGAGACGTTCCCTCATGAGTAACAATGAGTATGTTCCAAACCTCAAATGCGGATTTACAATTAATTATGCGTGCAAGGTCATCCTCATTCAATGCTTGGGTTAATGCATATTGTGCCCTAGCATTAGCCTCATAGTCTTTGGAAGTATCCTCGGACCATGTGCTCTCATCACTAGTGGGTTCAATAAAATCTTTGGTAATGGCCCTAGCTACCCTAACTCCTAGGGATTTAAGGAAGAGATTCATTTTCACCTTCCAAATGGGGAAGTTTAAACCATCAAACTTGGGTGGGGATTTAATGCTAGAAAAGTCCATGGATGCCATTGATTAGTATCCAATATTGCATATTTTACATCATAACTCCCATGCATATTACAAATAAATAAGTGATTTTTACTCCTCTTCTCTACTTATTTGCAGGTACACAATTAATGGAGAGATATTCAAATAATCACTTAATTAACACTAATTAAGTGATTAATTAAAAGATAAAGGATAAAGCCAAATCTCAATCCAGATCTAGAGAGATCCGCGCAACAAACAGAGAATCCAAGTGGTCCACGTGGATAACCACTTCCCAACTGACCTGTACCAGAAAGATCTGGACCAACGGCCCAGATCTTGCCGCGGGAACGCAAGTAGGCGCGGCAATCTAGGGCCGTTAGATCCCCGGATTTTGTGGCAACAACCTACTCTCCAGAAGCTTCTCCAATCTGCTATAAATACTGCATCATCACCTGCGAGCTGAGAGTGATCAGAGAAGAGAGAGAGATTAGTTTAGGGTTTGTAATTTTTAGTTGTTTTTCTCTAGTTTTCTTTCTTTAGATCTCTCTTCTCCTCCCTAGATTTCATTGCAAGAGAGATTTGTATGAGAGAGAGAGCTTGTATCAACAAGGAGTGACAACTTGGAGCTATACAAGGATTGATCCATTCTCTACATATCTACTTGAGCTTGATTCTAGTTTGTCTTCTTCACTTGCTTTTATTTTGCTTTGTTACTTGCTTTGTTAATTTCTAGCAATTCAATCATGCTTTGCTTTGCTTTTGTAATGTCTAGTAGCTAATTTCTTGTTCCATGTACTAGCTAACCACTACTCTTGCTAACTCCTAACTCATGGGTGATTGCTTTACTTCATCTTGCAATTTGTATGATCTTCTCTTCTCCGATGGGTTTTGTTTCATTTCTTGGCAAGAATCTTGTTGTAATTCTCCATATGATTCATGTGTGCCTCATGTAGAGCCTAGTCTTTGAACTAGTGCCTTGATGGAACATGGAGATGGAGCACCAATATGCTAATTGATGTACAACTTCACTACTTCCATTAGTGAAAGTTGTATGTTCTTCATTTGCATCCCTTGAGTGTATCTCTTGTGATTCCATTAGTGAAAGTCTATCTTGTAGGCCGATGACCATCTATGGAGGCTACAAGACAAGTCCAAGAATGAATCCCCATCATCTTAGTGGAAAGTAATTAGATCACAAGCAAGACAAATACATGCCGATGAATCAACATGAGGCACGCATCACTATCACGGAGTTTAGTTAGTTTAGCAAGGTAGTTAAGGTTAGCTAGTCATGGATTTCTTGCATTCAAAGTTTTCTTGATTTTACTTTCGTTTTAGTTGTTAGTTCAAATCCATCTCAATCTTGATTTCTCCCGATTTCCACCATGAACATAGCCATCCTTTCTTTTATTTGTTGTTCTTTTGATTCTTTATTCTTGTAAACAAAGAAGAGTTCTCGTTTTATCTTCTCACGTGTATCGTAAAGTTTCTACACTAGCTCTCCCTGAGATCCGACTCGGTATAGCCCTAGGCTATAGCGGAGACAAGAAAGGGTACATCAAATACATTTCTATACACATAATAAGTACACACCCTTTTCCGTCTTATCAAATTTTTGGCGCCGTTGCCGGGGAGAGCGACGGTATTTTTAAAAGTGAGAAACTAAACGATATATCTTCTCTGTTGCAGGTACAGGTTGAAGATTCAGAAATATTTGCACAGCAGAATCATATAAGTGGACCTGGGCCTCTGCTCAAGAAAGCAGAGCCCAGGATCCCTCTATTGTGCCGCGGATCCACAAGAATTGCCGTGGAAACGCGGCACTTTAGAGTTCACTACTTACAAAATTTTTGCAGGGGCTTCTGCTCTGCAAGATACTGCTGCCTATATACTTCATTCTTGTATACTTCACTGTATTCCTGTTAATTAATTCAACAGTAAGAAATTGGTTGATAATTGCTAAAAAATTGTTAGACATCTTGCATTATAGGCACGTGTCTTTCAATTACTTTAAATTTACTGTTGAAGAGTGCGTGGGACAAGGTACGTGATTCATTGCATATAGACTAAGACTCACTCTTTGTTTGATTTTTCTTACTTGGAGTGAACCTTGTTTGTTTCTATATCGTACACTTGCACAATTAATTCTAAGGGCAATTCCTGTAAATAACATAAGGTGGGGGAGGTCATTACCCTTTCCTTAGCCCGGAAATCATTTTCCCACGTACTCACAATCCTAAGCTTGTAAATAAAATTTGATAGACGTTGGCCCTAGGGACATCCGGACTCACTTAGGAGATTATCCTAAGGGGGAAAAGTGTTGGAAATTGACTTCTGTAAAATCGGTGTCTAGGAAAGGGGTTAAGGGCCGAAAGCCCGAAGGTTGTTGGTTACTTAATTAAGGAACGTCTTCGGACGGAAAACCTCCCAACGACTTTACCCTTCCCTGGCTGATTTGCTTATAGTCAGAGTCCACACCAAACCTCCCGTGGACAGTCTATTTAGGAGTCATCTAGGACCAGAAACCCTAGACAAGCTTGGATTGATTTTTTCTTTTGTTGTTTGTTATTTTTCTTTTTTCGCTGGTGTGATCGGTGCACGTTGTTTGTGATTGTATATACAATAGTGGTTTTGTGATCCTAATTCTTTCTACACTTACACTTCCACAACCACTTCATCATGACCAACAACGTATCACTTCAGGATCGATTTTATCCGATTCGCACCTCCATTCCTTCATGCATTCTTCTCCCCGAGCCTAATGGAAATCATTTTGAGCTGAAACCACAATTCATTAGTACACTTCCCCGATTCCATGGTCTTGAGTCTGAGGACGCGTACTCTTTATTCGTGAGTTTGAAGAGGTATGCCAAATGATGAGAATATCCCAACTTTCTGAGGATGCTGTTAGGTTACGGTTCATACCGTTTGCACTTAAAGATTTAGCTAAGAAATGGCTTTATAGTCTTCCTGTCAGATCCATATCTTCATGGGATGATTTTGTTAAGGTATTTCTTAGGAAATTCTATTCTATCCACAAAACAGCCCTCATGAGAAAGAACATAATGCAATTCAAGCAAGAACAAAATGAACCTTTCTAGAAATATCTTGAGCGTTTCAAAGACCTCTTAGCCCTGTGTCCCCATCACGGCATAGAGAAATGGCGTCTATGCCAGATTATCTATGATGGATTAGATTACCAAACGAAAACCCTCTTAGAATCCATGTGCCAAGGAGAATTTCTAAAGAAAGATGAACATCAGGGTGGGATCTCTTTGAAACCCTAGCTGAGAAAACCATTCAGTGGGAGTCATGCCCTGATAAACCGACTCCCACCACTTCCAGAACTGGTACACAATCCAAAGAATCCTCTCTAGCTTCAGAAACCAAGATCACACAATTAATGAAGAGGATAGAGTTGCTTGAGTCAATAGGGAATTCTGTGGTCAACCAGGTCAACCCATTGCCTTTGATTAGACCAGGTTGCACCAAATGTCAAGACCTTAGCCATGTTGTTGAGGAGTGTCCATTGTATCAGCCCCCATTTCAGGAGAACATGAATGCAGCATTTACCAGACCCCCATACTCCAATACTTACAATTCAGGATGGCAGAACCATCCAAATTTTCCATGGAGTCAGTCTGGTCCTGAGCAGCATATGCCACCACTTCCACATCTGTACAATGCTCAGTTTCATCCATCCAGTTTCGATCAGAATTCACTGTATGTTCATCCATCTCAAGGTCCACCACAGTCATATCAGTCTTATCAGAATCCACCACCATATTACCAATCACAGTTCCAATCTCCATATCCTCAACATCCACCCCAAAATAATTCTGAAATATCTGAGTTGAAACAAATGATAGAAACCTTAACAAAGAACCAGCAACAGGAGTTGAATGAAATGAAGGTCCAGATCAAGCAATTGGCTGAGAATCAAAAAGGACTGTTCTTAAGCCAGCCATTGCTAAATCCCAAAGTTGAAAATTCAGGACCCAGTCACTGTCATGCCATTCATACCCTGAGATCTGGTAAACAAGTTGACAATAAGGTTTCTAGTCCACAATCTCATCCAGTACCAAAGCAAACTCCTCATGTCCCAATGTCACCAACTTTTGACAACCCATCCTCTAGTACAGAGCCATCCACTTCCAAAGCCAAGGGGAAAGAAAAGGTAGATGAGCAACCTTATAAGCCTAGAGTACCATATCCAAATAGGCTTCTAAATAATAAGTCAAATGCTCACATGGAGAAAATAAAAGAAACATTCAAAAAGGTCCAAGTCAATGTCCCTCTTCTTGATGCCATTCAACAAGTGCCATCATATGCCAAATTTTGAAGGAAATGTGCACCAAGAAGAGGAAGACCCAAGTCCCTAAAAAAGTCTTCCTAGCATCATCCATCAATGAGCTGCTCACTGGTCCAATTCCTGTTAAGTACAAAGACCCAGGGAGCCCCACCATTTCATGCATCATAGGACAGACTACAATAAATAGGGCACTTCTTGATTTGGGGGCCAGTATCAATCTCCTACCTTTCTCTGTGTACCAACAATTGGGGTTAGGTGATCTCCTCCCGACCCAAATGACCATCCAATTGGCTGATCGCTCTGTTACTAAACCCAAGGGGGTAATTCAAGATGTCCTGGTCAAAGTTGGAGAATTCTTTTATCCAGTTGACTTTGTTGTCCTTGAAACAAAACCAGTGTCAAATTCCAATCAAAGGGCACAAATTCCTGTCATTCTGGGTCGACCATTCCTGGCTACTGCAAATGCAATCATTAATTGCCGGAATGGATCTATGAGGTTGACTTTTGGTAACATGACACATGAACACAATGTCTTCCACACACAGCCTCACAAAACAAAAGATCAAACATTTGAGGTTAATTTCATTAGTAACAATTGTGAGGAGGAAGGTGAAGATCCAAAAGATGAGTCACAACCTTGTGATTCTCTTATCCGAGTACCCTTTAAAAAGGGGAAAGTTGATTTGGATACTTTCACTTTCAATGAGCCAACTGAGACTGTATTTGAACCTCCAATTGATATATCATTTGAAGACTTGTTTGCTGATGAGATTATGTGCTTAGATGAGTCAACTCGGGGTAAGTTAGCTAATTGTCCACTGCCGGATGTTGACTTGAGCTTTGAAAAATTATATGGAGAGGAGTTAAAATTCTAAACACTGGAAGTGATGAGATTCTGAGTGAGAGTGGTGATAAGGACTTTGTTTGTGAACGATGTGGTGGAAAGAGTATGAATGAACCTAACAACAAATTGAAACTGGAATCACCTAGGGTAAGAACAATTCAGACCGTTTCCCAATGGAGTTCAAGAAAGAGAACACATTGGAACGATGGGAAACGGGCCAGAGGGAAGCGACCAAAAGCCCAGGTGAGAGTTACATTTGTATATTCCTTGTAAATAATTTTCCTACCTCTTACCTGTTTCATGCATACATATATCATAATGCATTGAGGACAATGCATGAGATAAGTGTGGGGGAGGGTTTACTAACTTAGAATTTTTAGATTTTCTTCCTTTTACACTTCTTTTAGAAAAATAAAAATAAAAAAATAAAAAAATAAAAACTTTTTGAAATAAGAAACAAAGTTTTGATCTATTTTTAAGAAAATTAAGATGTATCTTAGAAATTAAGAAAGCCTTAATTATGACATCTTAAACTTAGTTGAAATAATAGATCTTGTTTGAAAATTATAGGCTAAGTAAGTAAAATTGAGGAGATATTTTATCTTGCATTTTTTGCCTTAGATAATATGCACTTTACACTTACACATTTCTTGGGATGGAAACAAAGACCAAAAATGCCATATATATATATATAAAAAAATAAAAAAAAAGAGAAAAAAGAAAAAAGAAAACAAAATATATAAATAAAAGATCACTTATTAAGCTGGGAAATTGTGCCTCAAGAAGCATGATGACTCACGCCTAACGGTGATCTCACTTATTAAGCTGGGTAATTGTGCCTCAAGAAGCATGATTATTCACGCCTAACGGTGATTAAGAATAATCCCTCTTAGTTTGTGGCCTTTTTCACTCGAGTCCTTAAACCCGAGGGATGTTTCCTCATCTGGTGCCCTAAGACCATCTGGTCTGGGAGTCATCGGTTATAGGCTCGCTACATGGGTGAATTAGAAAGCCTAATAAAACTAAGGGAAGAAAAAAAAAAAAAAGAATATATATAAATAAATGGCTTGATGGTTGGAGTTGAAATCCCAGAAATCTTCACTTACACGGTGTGCATATTATCTAGGTTTTATGAAAGATAAAATATTCAATCCAATTTTGAATTCTTACCTTAATTAAAGACAAGATCTTGCATGGATACTAAGTTTAAGGGAGAATGATTATAGGTGGACTTATGACCTAGGATCACTTATATTTTTGCGAAAATAGTTCGTAAACATGTCTCTTATTCAAAATGCGTTTTCAAAACACTAACATTTGTTTTCTTTCTTTATGGATTTTGTGGGTGTAATCCGCTGAAAACCCTCAGGAGACAACACTCCTCCTCTAGGGTAACCTAGAGGTTTAACGGCTTGTTGCACATGCTCAGTGCAATCGCGTCACCTGCGAAAGTGGTGTAATAACTGGTAGTATAGATTTTCTTTTTCTTTGTTTTGCTCGGGACGAGCAAAAGAATAAGTGTGGGGGTGTGATTGGTATCCAATATTGCATATTTTACATCATAACTTCCATGCATATTACAAATAAATAAGTGATTTTTACTCCTCTTCTCTACTTATTTGCAGGTACACAATTAATGGAGAGATATTCAAATAATCACTTAATTAACACTAATTAAGTGATTAATTAAAAGATAAAGGATAAAGCCAAATCTCAATCCAGATCTAGAGAGATCCGCGCAACAAACAGAGAATCCAAGTGGTCCACGTGGATAACCACTTCCCAACTGACCTGTACCAGAAAGATCTGGACCAACGGCCCAGATCTTGCCGCGGGAACGCAAGTAGGCGCGGCAATCTAGGGCCGTTAGATCCCCGGATTTTGTGGCAACAACCTACTCTCCAGAAGCTTCTCCAATCTGCTATAAATACTGCATCATCACCTGCGAGCTGAGAGTGATCAGAGAAGAGAGAGAGATTAGTTTAGGGTTTGTAATTTTTAGTTGTTTTTCTCTAGTTTTCTTTCTTTAGATCTCTCTTCTCCTCCCTAGATTTCATTACAAGAGAGATTTGTATGAGAGAGAGAGCTTGTATCAACAAGGAGTGACAACTTGGAGCTATACAAGGATTGATCCATTCTCTACATATCTACTTGAGCTTGATTCTAGTTTGTCTTCTTCACTTGCTTTTATTTTGCTTTGTTACTTGCTTTGTTAATTTCTAGCAATTCAATCATGCTTTGCTTTGCTTTTGTAATGTCTAGTAGCTAATTTCTTGTTCCATGTACTAGCTAACCACTACTCTTGCTAACTCCTAACTCATGGGTGATTGCTTTACTTCATCTTGCAATTTGTATGATCTTCTCTTCTCCGATGGGTTTTGTTTCATTTCTTGGCAAGAATCTTGTTGTAATTCTCCATATGATTCATGTGTGCCTCATGTAGAGCCTAGTCTTTGAACTAGTGCCTTGATGGAACATGGAGATGGAGCACCAATATGCTAATTGATGTACAACTTCACTACTTCCATTAGTGAAAGTTGTATGTTCTTCATTTGCATCCCTTGAGTGTATCTCTTGTGATTCCATTAGTGAAAGTCTATCTTGTAGGCCGATGACCATCTATGGAGGCTACAAGACAAGTCCAAGAATGAATCCCCATCATCTTAGTGGGAAAGTAATTAGATCACAAGCAAGACAAATACATGCCAATGAATCAACATGAGGCACGCATCACTATCACGGAGTTTAGTTAGTTTAGCAAGGTAGTTAAGGTTAGCTAGTCATGGATTTCTTGCATTCAAAGTTTTCTTGATTTTACTTTCGTTTTAGTTGTTAGTTCAAATCCATCTCAATCTTGATTTCTCCCGATTTCCACCATGAACATAGCCATCCTTTCTTTTATTTGTTGTTCTTTTGATTCTTTATTCTTGTAAACAAAGAAGAGTTCTCGTTTTATCTTCTCACGTGTATCGTAAAGTTTCTACACTAGCTCTCCCTGAGATCCGACTCGGTATAGCCCTAGGCTATAGCGGAGACAAGAAAGGGTACATCAAATACATTTCTATACACATAATAAGTACACACCCTTTCCAGTCTTATCAATACACTCCCACTGAATTCATGTTCTCCATTTCTATACACATAATGAATGCACAAGCAAATGTAAATGCAACACAAATGTATATAGCCAAATATGGATCTCCCTAAGGTTGTTAGACCTAAGTTGTAGGGTTAGGCTCTGATACCAATTGAAATCACCTAGAGGGGGGGTGAATAGGTGATGGCTATATGAATTATGGCAATTTTGCGGAATTAAAAAACTTTCACACAAATAGCAAAATAAAGACTTGCAATAAATACAACAATTAAGGTGCAAGAATTGAAAGGAGTAGAGTTAGAGAAAATTGATCAAACGCAAACGCAAGGATGTGTTTCCGAGGTTCGAGCCACGCTCTACGTCCCCGCCTTCACACTTGAAGGATTTGCACTACTATCGTTGATCCCACCGGATCGCCAATACAAGGACACACTTGTCCCTTACACTTGTGATGCCGCAACACCACCCGAAGCTCACTAGCTCCCTTGAGGCCGATGCCTATACAACTTCACTCCAAGAAGAAATGAGTGATCACACTTGATCACTTTACAAAAGCTCACTTGCACAATCCTAGAACCAAATATGTAGATGTAAAGCTTTGGGATTGTGGTGTGCAAAATCTAGAGAGAAGCTAGAGGAATAGGCTACAAGTTGGGTGTTGGGAATTTAGGCTTTGGAAAATCTTTTATGAAGGAAAGCTTTGAAAATCTTTGTAAAACTCTTATGAAAATTTTGCAATAGTTGTCTAATCAATATGAGGTGACCCTCTATATAGGGGTCAAAAACATCCTCAAAAACTCGTTGGAGACAAATCCCAAAAAGAAAAACAGTCAGAAAAACTAGCTGTTGGATCTGTCAGAACTTTTGACAGATCCCGGTCGACCGGGCGGTCGGTCGACCGCCAACGGTCAAAAAAATTACCGTTGGGGCTCATCGGTCGACCGGGTCGGTCGACCGAAAACTCCTGTGAAGGCAAGTGAACATCGGTCGACCGGGTCGGTCGACTGATATAGACGTGCACAGTATTGTGCACATCGGTCGACCGGGCCGGTCGACCGGTCACTGTGAGTTCTGAAAAACAGAACTTCCAGAACCAGAAAACTTGGATTTTGGTTTTGGGTTTCGGGTAAGATTTTGGAACTTGTAAAAACATGAAGTATAAGCATGTGTCATACTTCAATCATGTTAAAAAAAGTTTGATAAAAATCCTTTTGATAGAACCTTGTTTTTCCATAAAAAATTGTTTTTCCAAAACTATTGTTTTTCTGAAAATCATATTTCCAAAATATGTTCTCTTTTAAAAACTAAGTTAGAAATGGAATTGAAAAATCTTTTTGAAGCCATGAACCTAACTAAGAGGTGTGTGTGTGATAATCCCATAGCTCTACTTCTAATATCTAGCTTTGACAAAGAATCTAAAATAAAAAATAAAAATACAAAGCTTGTTTTCTTCAATGTCTTGATCTTGTCTTGATATTGTCTTGATCTTCATATCATCATCTTGATCCCAAAGCATTCTAGTTGTGCATAGCTTGGGAATCTTCATTTTTGCGGCGAACTCTAAATGTGTGAGTCTTTTAGCGGAGCCGTCAAAAACAACCTGTTAAATAACCTGAAAAATTCTGAAACACAAATGTTAAATACATAACTAAATATTTTTGTTATCATCAAAATAACTGGGATAATGGCCTTTGGGCCAACAGAAATGTATACAGATATTGCTTAGTAAGTAGAATTCACTTCTCTATCACCACAATTGGATATCAGATACAATCAGATATTAGTGAAGCGAATACGGATCGGATATAAGGTAAACAGATACTATTACCGATAGGCTAAATAGATATGCTTATTCACCATTCATATGCTTAATCACCACATCTTAACTAAAAAAGTATATAATCCAATAAAATAACAAAGTACTTTGAAAAATTAAGAAGAGAGAGAACAAGTAATTTTGCAGCTATCAAGTTGAAAGGGAAAGAATTTATTAGAAGTGATCTCCTCGGAGAGCAGAGTCGAAGGTGCTCAACCCGCCAGGCTCCGTCTCCTTCTCGAGAAGTTGATTTGCTTTCTCGACTTGCTACGCGAGGAGCCTCCGAGGACCTATGCGATCCAGAGTTCTTGGAGTGCTGACTGCCACTCGGGGAGAGTGACCCATTGCTCCTCTAATTGCTCCCAGTACGGGCGACCCGAGTAATGCTCGGTGGCGGAGATGACGTGCGAGACCCTTCAATCCTTTGGTTCCTGGTGGATTGTGATTTACGAAGGATCTCCACCTCGTCGACCAGCTAGTTGTGGAGGAGGGTTGTCGCTTCTCTCGAGGGTAGCCTTCTCACGATCATGAGCCGCCTCCGCCAGGTGTTCATCCATTTGCTTCTGAATGTTAGAAAGTATTGTTGGAATATCAAATAAAAATGTCTTTATGATTTTGGAAAATAAAGAGTCATCATCTTTAATTTAGAAATGATGAGTCATCATCAATTAGGAGTCATCATCAATTGAGAGAAATAAAGAGTTATCATCTTTAATTTAGAAATGATGAGTCATTATCAATAAGGAGTCATCATCAATTGAGAGAAATAAAGAGTCATCATTTTTAAATTAGAAGGATTGAAGAGTCATCATCATGAGTCATCATCAATTTGGAGGTTGATATTCTTGTAAGTTTTGAAGCCTATAAAAGGCCAGTGTACCTCTTTGTTTTTTGTATCAAGCAATAAAGCAAGCAAGCAAGAAAAGAAAGTTGCTCTCCTCTAAAATTTTAGATTATAGTATATTTGTCCGTAGACTAATATACAAAAATTGGTATCAGAGCCAATTTCAATTTTGTTTCATTTCCTCTTCTCCTCATGGCCTCCACCAACAATCTCCTCAATCCACAAGTGCCCAAGTTATTGAAAGATAACTATGAGAGTTGGTCAATTCAGATGAAAGCTCTATTTGGTTCTCAAGAGTTGTGGGAGCTAATCTTTGATGGGTTCAAGGAACCCACACCGGAGGTAGAAGCCGCCTACACCCGCCGAAGAGAAGAAGACTCTAAAGAGCAAAGAAAGAAGGATTGCAAGGCTCGTTTTCTACTCTATCAAGGGTTAGACGAGTCTACCTTCGAGAGAGTTGCCGAAGCAACGACGAGCAAGGAAGCATGGGAAATCCTTGCTACCATCTACAAAGGAGTCGAGCGGGTGAAGCGAATTCGCTTTCAAACTTTGAGGCGCGATCTTGAAGCCGCTCAAATGAAAGATGAAGCAAAAAATCTCCGATTATTATTCACGATTACTACTAATTGTGAATAAAATGAGAGAGAAATGGAGAGAAGATGGAGGACATCGGAGTGATGGAGAAATTGCTGCGATCCCTCACATCAAAGTTCGAGCACGTGGTGACGGCAATTGAGGAGTCCAAGAATTTGGAGGAGATCTCAATAGAGGAGCTTTTGGGATCTCTCCAAGTTCATGAGCAACGCATGCAAAAGAAGACTGGTTCCATAGTCTTGGAACAAGCATTAGAGTCAAAGCTGACTCTAAATGATCGTGGCTCACATAGTAGAGGTCATGGTCGTGGCAGAGGTAGGGGACGTGTCCCCAACAACGAACCACTCAAAATCAAGTGGAGTTCCAAAACTTCAGAGGTCGAGGACGAAGCAATCGGGGAAGATTTACATCTGGACGTGGAAACAACAAGAACGTCCAATGCTACAACTGTCAAAAATTTGGACACTATGCCTCGGATTGCTGGCACAGAACTGAAGATCTTACCAATCTTGCCGAAGCAACAAATGACACGGGTAATAACTCTACTCTTCTTCTTGCTCATGATGATTCAAGTGTTCAGAATGATGTGTGGTACCTTGACTCGGATGCTAGCAACCACATGTGTGGGAAGAAAGAACTATTCATGGAACTCGCAGACGGAGTTCATGGAAGTGTGAGCTTGGGAGATTCTTCAAAACTCTCCGTTGAAGGCAGAGGGAATATCAAAATCTATCAAAAGGATGGCAAGCCCGAGTATATTTCCGATGTTTATTATATTCCTAACATGAAAAGTAATATTCTCAGCATCAGTCAATTACTCGAAAAAGGATATAAAGTATATATGGAGAACAACCACCTTTGGTTGAAAAATACAAAAAGAGGTCTTATAGCTTGTATTAAGATGACAGGGAACCGCGTGTTTCCCTTGCATCTAAACACAAAAGTTGAGAAGTGTTTTCAAGAACTCATGGAGAATGAGTCATGGAGGTGGCATCTTCGCTTCGGTCATTTAAATTTCAGCGGCCTGAAGCTACTATCTACAGCCGGCATGGTACGAGGTTTACCAACAATCGATCCACCAAGTCATACTTGTGAAGTTTGCATAATTGGCAAGCAAACACGACTTCCTTTTCCCAATGGAAAGTCGTGGAGAGCGGAGGTACCATTACAACTTGTTCATACTGACATCTGCGGACCGCTAGATCCCGTCTCTTTAGGAGGTAATAGATATTTTATTACTTTCATTGATGATTTCAGTAGAAAGTTATGGGTGTACATTCTTAAAAAAAAATCTGCTGCCTTTACTACCTTTAAGAATTTTAAAGCTCTTGTTGAAGCAGAGAGTGGCTATAAGCTAAAAACTCTCCGATCTGATCGAGGTGGTGAGTACACCCCAAACATGTTTCAAGAATATTGCAGGGAGCAAGGCATAAAGAGGCAGTTTACTACTGCCTATACACCACAGCAAAATGGCATCGCAGAAAGAAAGAACCGCACTATTCTTGACATGATAAGAACCATGCTTAAAGAAAAGGGATTGCCGAAGCAGTTTTAGGTGGAAGCTATGGCATGTTCAACCTACTTGCTCAACCGGTACCCGACGAAGCAAGTGAAGGGCAAGACGCCTCAAGAAGCATGGAGCGGCTATACGCTTAATGTCGCACACCTACGAATTTTTGGGTGTGTGCATATGCTCAAGTACCTGAAGTCAAAAGGAAGAAGCTTGACAATCATGGTGAAAAATGCATTTTCATCGGATATAGCGAGGAGTCGAAGGCATACAAGCTTTACAATCCACTAACTAAGAAACTAGTGGTTAGTAGAGATGTTGTCTTCAATGAAGCTGAAGCATGGAGTTGGAGCAATAAAGAGACTGTCAAAGAGCAACCCATGGTGAATGAACCTGACGAGCCCCTACAAGAGGATCCACCACCAACTACACCACCATCTCCTCAACATGCTACACTGTAATACCCGTTCCCGGAATACGTACTTAGTTGCGTATTCAGATTTTTCGATCATATTTTTCGATTTGTTTCCTGTATTTATTTTTGTATTATGAATTCCTTATATGGTTGTTTTGTCTTGGATTTGGATTCGTGGATTCGGGGTCAGCCCTAGTTTGAACCGAAGGCCCGATCCTAGAGTATTACTCGATTTAGACATTCTGATAATTAGAATTGACCGATTTTAGTTTTAAATATCATTTTCCAATATTATATATTTTCTATGATTTTCTAGATTTTTCTGGAATTAAAATGAAAGTCTTCAAAACCGGTGTCGGCCAGTTCCGTTGACCGATTCCCGATTTTTATTTCACAATCAGCTAGGAATTTCTAGAATGTCCCTTAGGCATTATTCCTTAGAATCATATTTTCTACCTACATTCTTTTTCTGAGGATTTTATGAATTTATGAAAATTCCATCGGAGTCGGTAGGTAACTGATTCCGGGATTTTTAGCTTTAAAACTATAAAGTATTTCTTAAAACGGATTTCACTATGATACTTAGTATTATATTCTTGATTTTTGGTAATTATTTCGGGTCGTTCCGAGATACTTGAAATTCGGACGATTCCGGTATTTTTCCCGAAAGATTTCTGCATCCGCAACTGAATCCCGGGAATCCGCCACTTCCATTATTTTCATCTTCTTTCCCAAGAAAATATCTTCTCATTATAATTTCTTTTCTTTTTCCTTTTCCTTTAATTCTCTTCCTTCCTCCACAAGCCACAAGCTTTTCCATTTTTCCAAAATTCCAATCTTTTCCAAAATCCCAACTTCCACACACTTCCACCAAAATATCCCCACCACAAATATCTCTTTCTCTCTCTCTCCCATGGCCGGCCAAGTGGCCAAAAGAGGGACACTCATCCCCTCCTCCACTTTGCAAAAAGCCCCCTCTCATCTACATTAATTACACCTCCTTCACAAATCCAAAATCCTATTTAAACCTTTCTTTTCATTTCATTTCCTTTTTCACTCCCCTTCACTTCTCTTCACCAAAACCCTAACATCCATCAACTCCTCTTCATCTCCATCACTACAACAACAACCACCAACTCCCTAAAGATCACCAAGGTCATCTTCTTCCTCCTTCATCTCCATGGAAGCCACCACAAGGTCATCAACTCCAACAAGACCTCATCTTTTCTTCATCATCAACTTCCATCACTACCACCATTACTCCATCATCAACCACTCTTTTGGTGAGTAATTTTACTTACCTAGACTTGATTAATTCTTAGGATACTTGTATTTTCATATCATGTATACTTAGGTCTTCAAATCATGCCATTGATTATCAAACACACAACCATCACAAATCTGTTCGGTTTGCTGTTTCCAGACGATTAGTCGACTAGACCTATAGATTAGTCGACTAGAAACCCTTAGTTGAAACGTAACCTTTCTGGAAACACAGTTTTAGTCGACTAGACCAAATTACCAGTCGACTAGAGACCCTTAGTCGACTACACCCTTGACCCTAGTCGACTAACCTTTCCTGAATCAGAAACCCAACTCTCTGTTACTCAGTATTAGTCGACTTGACATGACTGTTAGTCGACTTGAGATGTCTGTTAGTCGACTACCCTTTCCACCTAGTCGACTAACTTTTCCTGAAACCAGAACCCAACTCTCTGGAACCCAGTTTTAGTCGACTATACCAGACTGTTAGTCGACTTGAGTCCACTATTAGTCGACTACTCTTCCACCCTAGTCGACTAACTTTGGCTGTTTGTCTTAGTTGATTTCTTTCTTGAATATGAACCTTGCGGATCAGAGTAGCGCAACGGTAGCTGATTGAGGCTAGACCTGCACAAAAAATACGAGATTATAGAACTTAAGAAAGGAATGTGCAAGTGCTCAATTCTTCCGCTATAGCAAGTGGCTATGCGGGTCGTGATCCACAAGGAGGGTTTGCGATGGAAGCTTTACGTGTCTTTATTGAAATCGTTAAGAAAACAAAAGAAAGTTCTTCTCTGTTTTTTAAAGTTATGAAAGTGAAAAAGAAAGTTATATTAAAGTAAGAAGAAAGTGGAAGAATGAGAGGTTGGAGAAATCAGAAAACAATGAAGCGAATATGTACAAATGAAGTGGAGAAAGAAATGATTTGGAAGAGATGGTAAAAGTGATTTAATTTACAGAAATGAACGAAAAGAAATAAAAACTTACCTTCTTTTCACCAAAAGCTTACCTTGAGTTCTTAGCTACGATGTTACCTTGAATTGGAGGCATTCAGCGCATAGCCCATAAGAGTCGAGTGTTGGTCTCTCTCCACATTACATCATCAAGATACGCAAGCATGAAATGATACAGAGAGACTCACAATTCCATCGTCATGAGCTATCGGTGGCACTCGCAAAGGCAAGGCTCTTTCGATGCTTTAGACTCACTTGGAAGACAGTTGTACCAAAAGAAAGGTAAAGTAGAAAAGAAGAAGAAGACTAAAAGAAACTACATACAAAGAGAAAACATTGATTCGATCTCATAACAATCAAAGAAAAGAAATTCATCTTACACCGGTGTCACTCCAGCTCTAGCTTCATTCTTCTTCTTCGATGAAAGTCTGATCTCCTCTTATTTACATAAATGAAAAGTACAATTACATGAAAAAGAAAAGCAAAAACCTAAACTAAGAAATGCAAAAACTAGTCTAAAATCCTAATCTGCATTCTCCTCCATTTTCAGTGCATAATATGGCCTTTTATAGGCAGAAACCCTAACAACCAAGATCCCGGGGAGGTCGGGGAGTTCACGCTCCCCGTAACTCCCCAGGATTGCCGCGGAAACGCGGCTTTTGCCGCGTTTCCGCGGCAAGGGTGTGGCCAAGTGGCCACACCCTGTTGGTGGGTGTCCGGGGTCTTCTTCTGACTTTATCCTTTGTTAGTTTTGTCGTTGGAGCTCCGGATTCTGACGAAATGGCCTTGGATTTCATGGCTTTAACCGATCGATTCTGAGAGGATTCTTCTCAACCGGTTTCAACCTCTTGATTTTGCCCTGATTTTATGTGTGCGAATTAACTCTGATTTAATTCAGAATTCTGGTGGGCTTTTGGGCTCATTTCTCTTCATCTCCTTAAGGATTGGGCCTGCAAATAAATCAAACAATTAATTAGGACAATGCAGGCTTTTATTCTAAAATAAGTATGGAAATGTGACATTAAATATGCAACAATAGTGACCAATCAGTAGCGTGGATCTCCAGCCGACCGTCCAGGGCCACATCCTTCCGGGCCCCCTGTATGCCTCTCGAGTTCCTCTTAGCAAACTCGTGAGTACCCTTTTCTGTTTATACTTGTATATTTCCAAGTCCTTTATACTGTTCATATATGTACATTTTCATGTATTCCCGCATTTGCGCATATCAGTGATGTAATATTCATGTAATGTTGGATCACTTCTGGTGATAACTTTGTAATTGTACTCATGTGTTGGAATGTATAATGCACCATTTGCTTCCGTACTCTGATTCTTGTCTGTACTGATGCTTAGCGTATATACGGGAGGGTAGTTCTGACCTACGTATATACGTTGCAGTGACGTCCCCGTATCCGTGGGATCGGGGCGTTACAGGATGGTATCAGAGCTTAGGCTCTAACTTCCTCAGTACGTCCAGAGGGCAAATTAATGGTAATGAAATTTGCAACTGGAATACTTGAGTCTTGGTTATACATTCCAACTACAAGTGCAGAGTTATCTATTTCTTGACTATCTTTCCTTTGATTCCTAATCCTTCCTATCCTTTCCCTGTTTTGGTTTTATGAAGCCTTTATGCCAACTTAAGATATGATAGACTAGGAAGGTAGTGGCTGGTTTTGCATGAAGCTATTATGTGATCTCTTCGGTGAATTCTATGAAGCTTGGTATTCTCCAGATCGATCTTGATTTGGCTATCTTTCAGAAGACAGCAGTCGGAATTCTCTACGGATATTCTACATTCTCTACTATATCGTTCAGGGTGATTGGTGCCTGGTATTCGGGATTCTTAATTATCGGCCTTCTTTATATGCTCAGGACTATCTGGGTTTTCTTTATCTTCGGTATTCTGGCTCATTTATTGCACAGCCACGACATCAGCAGTATTATTCAGCATTATTCGAAGATTTATACAGCCGGAAGTGCGGAGGATGATTATTGTTCAGTCGACTTGAGAGCCCTACCTATAGTGCTTCATATCTTAAATCGGTATAAATTCCACCCTTGTCCCCTTTGTATTCAATTTACCCCTTATCGAAATTGCGAGGACGCAATTTTTGTAAGGTGGATGGATTGTAATACCCCGTTCCCGGAATACGTACTTAGTTGCGTATTCAGATTTTTCGATCGTATTTTTCGATTTGTTTCCTGTATTTATTTTTGTATTATGAATTCCTTATATGGTTGTTTTGTCTTGGATTTGGATTCGTGGATTCGGGGGTCAGCCCTAGTCTGAACCGAAGGCCCGATCCTAGAGTATTACTCGATTTAGACATTCTGATAATTAGAATTGACCGATTTTAGTTTTAAATATCATTTTCCAATATTATATATTTTCTATGATTTTCTAGATTTTTCTGGAATTAAATGAAAGTCTTCAAAACCGGTGTCGGCCAGTTCCGTTGACCGATTCCCGGATTTTTATTTCACAATCAGTTAGGAATTTCTAGAAGGTCCTTTAGGCATTATTCCTTAGAATCATATTTTCTACCTACATTCTTTTTCTGAGGATTTTATGAATTTATGAAAATTCCATCGGAGTCGGTAGGTAACTGATTCCGGGATTTTTAGCTTTAAAACTATAAAGTATTTCTTAAAACGGATTTCACTATGATACTTAGTATTATATTCTTGATTTTTGGTAATTATTTCGGGTCGTTCCGAGATACTTGAAATTCGGACGATTCGGTATTTTTCCCGAAAGATTTCTGCATCCGCAAACTGAATCCCGGGAATCCGCCACTTCCATTATTTTCATCTTCTTTCCCAAGAAAATATCTTCTCATTATAATTTCTTTCTTTTTCCTTTTCCTTTAATTCTCTTCCTTCCTCCACAAGCCACAAGCTTTTCCATTTTTCCAAAATTCCAATCTTTTCCAAAATCCCAACTTCCACACACTTCCACCAAAATATCCCCACCACAAATATCTCTTTCTCTCTCTCTCCCATGGCCGGCCAAGTGGCCAAAAGAGGGACACTCATCCCCTCCTCTACTTTGCAAAAAGCCCCCTCTCATCTACATTAATTACACCTCCTTCACAAATCCAAAATCCTATTTAAACCTTTACTTTTCATTTCATTTCCTTTTTCACTCCCCTTCACTTCTCTTCACCAAAACCCTAACCTCCATCAACTCCTCTTCATCTCCATCACTACAACAACAACCACCAACTCCTAAAGATCACCAAGGTCATCTTCTTCCTCCTTCATCTCCATGGAAGCCACCACAAGGTCATCAACTCCAACAAGACCTCATCTTTTTCTTCATCATCAACTTCCATCACTACCACCATTACTCCATCATCAACCACTCTTTTGGTGAGTAATTTTACTTACCTAGACTTGATTAATTCTTATGATACTTGTATTTTCATATCATGTATACTTAGGTCTTCAAATCATGCCATTTGATTATCAAACATACAACCATTACAAATCTGTTCGGTTTGCTGTTTCCAGACGATTAGTCGACTAGACCTATAGATTAGTCGACTAGAAACCCTTAGTTGAAACGTAACCTTTCTGGAAACACAGTTTTAGTCGACTAGACAAAATTACCAGTCGACTAGAGACCCTTAGTCGACTACACCCTTGACCCTAGTCGACTAACCTTTCCTGAATCAGAAACCCAACTCTCTGTTACTCAGTATTAGTCGACTTGACATGACTGTTAGTCGACTTGAGATGTCTGTTAGTCGACTACCCTTTCCACCTAGTCGACTAACTTTTCCTGAAACCAGAACCCAACTCTCTGGAACCCAGTTTTAGTCGACTATACCAGACTGTTAGTCGACTTGAGTCCACTATTAGTCGACTACTCTTCCACCCTAGTCGACTAACTTTGGCTGTTTGTCTTAGTTGATTTCTTTCTTGAATATGAACCTTATCCTCTAGACTTACATCACATATAGGTATTACTTGACTTGTCACTTGACAAACATCATCTTCCCTTCTCTCTTTCTCTCTCCTCTTCACTCTACATAATTATATCACAGGTTATGGCGCATCCTGACTTTCGTGGATTTTGGATCTTTCGGCGTTTTGGTGATTTAGGCGAGTAGTCTCGCTCTTCGCTCTTCTCTATTTGATATCCCGTTTCGTCGGGACGATAAGTATTTCGCTTCTTATTTTCATATTCATGTTTGCCCTGCAATTGCTTATATTATGGTAGCTTCATCTTGTACTTGTGCCATGCTATTGATATGCTTACTTCTTTATCATATACCATGCGTGGCCGACCCTTCGTGGTCGTTGGACTTTGAGTCACTTCCATGTTGCTACTTGTCATTGCTTCAGACTTGTTAGTTGTATGCTTCCTTTTAACACATGTATATCACCGGACCATCTAGTGTGTTATCACCTGACCACCTGCCATGCTACTATTTGACAAGACCCTCTTGTCATGTTTGGTTGCTTGTTAAATATTATCACCTTATCATGCTATCTCTTGACACCAAGCATGATGCACCTGATTCTGATATAATTATCATCGATAACGGGAATGTAGTATCTGATCTCCTGTTACGATTCCAGTTATGTATTCCAGTTATGTATTCCAGTTATGATCTTGCTCATTCCCTTAATCTGATAATTATGTAATAAACCATAAAAAGGACAACTTGTATGGGGAATGGGAGGAAATGATGGATGCCGGAATGATATCTTGCTTATAGTGATGGATTATAAAATACTGGCGGTAAGTGTTAGTGGGACTTTGGGCCCACAGAAGATTCGTGTTAGGGGGACTTTGGGCCTCCAAACTGGTTCCAGGTGTATGGAACTACTATAAGAAGCTCTATCAGTTCTCCATCTATTTCCAATAACAACCTTGTTTTACTCGGATATGGATCTATGTGCGTTGGGACGCTAGTTCACATAGCTAGATATCAGGGTAAGACGAGTAATAATAAAGTGTCATAATAACCGGCTCTTAAGTTGTAAGTAGAGGTATGTGGAATGGGACGCATACTAAAGCCTGCAACTTAAACGGCTATGAATCTGTGTTGTGCCTTACCATATTGCTTGTCTTGGATTTTACTTCGGCTTTCCAGTTTTATGAGTATTATCGTATTAACTGCTTATACCTTGCTTTATCCTTTGTATCCACCTGCTTCCCGTTCATTATCTTATCATGCCTGAGAACAGTCGGGTTGAATGGGCTTGGGTTATGGTGACATGAGATAAAGGTATATAAATGAGGGTTTCCTTGTTTGGATTATTCCTTCGATGTACTAGTCTCATGGAACCGTAATCTGAAGCCATACAATCAGATTGCTTGTCCTTGGCTTTACATGACATGTACTCACCCTTGCTCGCCACTTGGTTTTGCTTCACCACTCGCCTGGGGAGTATCATTTGACTCCCCTGGATCCTCATGTCCAGGTCATGGAGCTTGGAGCGTGTAGATTCTCCCCCTTGCGGATCAGAGTAGCGCAGCGGTAGCGTGGATCTCCAGCCGACCGTCCAGGGCCACATCCTTCCAGGCCCCCTGTATGCCTCTCGAGTTTCCTCTTAGCAAACTCGTGAGTACCCTTTTCTGTTTATACTTGTATATTTCCAAGTCCTTTATACTGTTCATATATGTACATTTTCATGTATTCCCGCATTTGCGCATATTAGTGATGTAATATTCATGTAATGTTGGATCACTTCTGGTGATAACTTTGTAATTGTACTCATGTATTGGAATGTATAATGCACCATTTGCTTCCGTACTCTGATTCTTATCTGTACTGATGCTTAGCGTATATACGGGAGGGTAGTTCTGACCTACGTATATACGTTGCAGTGACGTCCCCGTATCCGTGGGATCGGGGCGTTACATACACCGTCTCCTGCAAGAGGTTCTCCATCTTCTGGGGAAGGTAGTAGTAGCGAATCCTCCGTGCAACGAGGTCCAATCAAAATGAGAAGCCTCAGGGAGATCTATGAGCAGATAGAAGAAGATGGAGAAACTAATCTCTTTTGTTATATGCCGATCATGAGCCTCTCACTTTCCAAGAGGCTAAGGAAGAAGATTGTTGGCGATCAGCAATGAAGGAGGAGATGTATGCCATCCAGAAGAACGACACATGGGAGTTGACAACACTTCCACAAAATCACAAGGCGATAAGTGTCAAATGGGTGTACAAGATCAAACGCATAGCAGATGGTGAGGTTTGATCGGTACAAGGCGAGGCTTGTGGCGAAAGGCTACAAACAAAAGTACGGCATCGACTATGAAGAAGTCTTTACACCAGTTGCTCGATTAGATACGGTGAGATTATTAATTTCACTTGCAGCTCATCACAGGTGGAAGTTATATCATCTTGTTTACGGAGTCGGACTTGTGAGTCGCTATATGGAGACACCGAAGGAGTCTCATTGGCTAGCTGCAAAGAGAATTCTAAGGTATATCAAAGGCACACTCAACCTTGTCTATTTTATACTTATGGTGAAACTGTAGAGTTAGTAGGCTATTCAGATAGCGACTGGTAGGTGATCAAGATAAGAGGAAAAGCACCACTGGCTATGTCTTCTATCTTGGGTCAACTGCATTTTCATGGACCTCAAAGAAGTAAGGAGTTATGGCTTTATCTTCATACGAAGCAGAGTATGTTGCAGCTTCATCTACTGTATGTGAAGCTATTTGGTTGCGGAATATTTTAAGGAATTGGATCATCCACAAGAAGAAGCGACTGTAATATTTGTGGACAACAAATCAGCCATCCAACTTGCAAAGAACCCAGTACATCATGGGAGGAGCAAACATATAGATACACGGTTTCATTCTCTCAGAGGCCATGTAAAGCAGAAAACTGTGAAGCTGGAGTATTGTCATACCATGGAGCAAGTAGCAGATATTTTCACCAAGCTATTGCCTATTGAACCTTTCAGAAGGCTAAAAGAAATGCTTGGTATGAAAACATTTTGATTTGAGGGGGTGTGTTGGAATATCAAATAAAAATGTCTTTATGATTTTGGAAAATAAAGAGTCATCATCTTTAATTTAGAAATGATGAGTCATCATCAATTAGGAGTCATCATCAATTGAGAGAAATAAAGAGTCATCATCTTTAATTTAGAAATGATGTGTCATCATCAATTTGGAGTCATCATCAATTGAGAGAAATAAAGAGTCATCATCTTTAAATTAGAAGGATTGAAGAGTCATCATCATGAGTCATCATCAATTTGGAGGTTGATATTCTTGTAAGTTTGAAGCCTATAAAAGGCCAGTGTACCTCTTTGTTTTTTGTATCAAGCAATAAAGCAAGCAAGTAAGAAAAGAAAAATTTCTCTCCTCTTAAAATTTTAGATTATAGTATATTAGTCCGTAGACTAGTATACAACAAGTATCAGGGAGTTGGTTCTCGAGAGCATTGTCTCTCCCCCGGGGTAGTAGGCGGGGAACACAGTCCTTCCTGACATCTTCAATGTGGACGTTGGGAACGGCAAGATGTTGATCAGAAGGCTCTGCGTCTCCCGCGGCGGTTGACAGGGCTTTTAAGGCAATTGTGACGGTGGCGTGGGGAGAGTTCCTCCTTGTTGGGGCCATTGCGACTTCAGAGAGGCTTTTTTTTAGGCTAGAAAAACAGTTTGAAATTTAGAGAACTTTGAACGTGGATTCAGAGATCTCAATAAAATAACCAGAATGTAGAGGTAAATTCCTCGAGGGAATTTATCTATGCTCAAATTGTAAGCGAGAATGTAAATCAAATGCAAACACCAGATAATTACGTGGAAAAACTCAAGGAAAAAAGCACGGAGTAAAAAGGGAGAGATTCTACTAAATCAGAGAGTTAACAAAGAATTCTCAGCACTTTAACAAATTTAATTCTCCAGGATTTTTTCCTGCAAAGGAGGAAGAGATCGAATTTATAGATGAGCATTGATGAGCTGAGTCGTGGCCTCCGAGATTTTAGCCTTTGGATCAGCCCACGATTGCAACGGCATGTAACGCCCCAGCTGTAATTGGTTGAGTGGTGCGTGATCTTCGGAGATCATGCCGGTTGGGGAGGATTAGGGTTCAGATCCGCACGTATAGCCCCATGTGCCAGGTTGTTATAACTGTCATGTTAGTTTGGCGGTCGGGTGAGATCTGCTAGATGAGGCTGAATCTGTAACCCCATGATCTGTGAGGTCTGTCAGGTGTCGCAATCTCGCAGCGGTGATAATTTTGACCACTACAATAGGGAAGCATATTGCAAATTACCGATAGGCCTCGACATGCCAAAACTATAAGGTTAGACCTCTAATTCTCCAATCTGGTAAAAAAACTGCAAAATAGACCTTCAAGTCTATAAGTAAGAAAAAAACAGCTCCATAGACATTAAGTTTATAAAGTATAAACTAATAAAAGCGGCACGCTAGACATCCAAGTCCCTAAACTGCGCTGAAATGTCAAGTTAGATCTCTCTCTAAACTTGCCAAATATTCAAATTACATTTCCTTGACATCAATGGAAAACCTAAATGTGTTCGCAAAAAAAATATCCTTCCATTGACATGAATGGAAATTCTCTCAACTAGTCTCCACTCCATCTCAAGGTCTAATCTCCCTTGAATGCGCTCCAGATGTGTGGTCTTCGAGTCTAACTCCACTGATGATCCCAACTCCACCTTAAACTCCAACTCCATGACCGATCCCACTTGCAAGGATTTTTAGGAAGACTCTATTTTGACCAATTAAGAGAGTGTTTAAGACACCATATTATGTGTTAAAAAACTCTTTTTTAACTGATTAAGAGAGTGTCAAGATTTTGTCTTCTCCGAATAAGGGAGTTCTAGGATCTGTTATCCAATTAAGTAATAAGACTTTCTTTCAACTACTAAGGGAGTGCTAGAGATCCTGTTGGAATTGAAGAATATAAAGGTAAATCTTCGAGTTGAATTATGGCAAGATCCGTTGATGGAATCAACCGGATGATGGTTGGAGTGTGTTCTCCTTCCATTTGTGATGAACGTGGTATATTCACATGTTCAATTCCGACTTCGAATGAATGAGATATCAAGTCCAAAGATTGCCTAATTCAAAGCCAAAACGGGACTAAAGGTAGCTTAAAGCATTTAGTCCCACATTGGCCGTGGGATGGAAGTTTGTGGTGTATATATAGAGAAAATTGAGAACAAAGGGCGTGCCCTTTGGGTACTTTGAGTTTTCGCGCGCGAAAAGGAGGGAACTATGCACGTATGTGCGCGCGCGCGCGCGCCGCCGCTGGCGGCGACGGCAGCGGCCGGCCGGCGCCGGCGCCGGTTCCGGGTCCGGGTTTGGGTTTGGGTCTGAGTGAGTTCGGGTTCCCTACCTGGCCTGGTTCTTTTGAATTGGGTCTCAAGATATGATCCGAACCAGATCCACTTCCAAACCAGACCGGACCCGATCCACCAACAGGTTGCGAACCTGTTGGACTGCCCGCTCCGCTGTCAGGATCTGAACCGATCCGCCAACGGTCGCGAACCAGTTGGACAGCCAACGGTCGCGAACCAGTTGGACAGCCAACGGGTGCGAACCAGTTGGACTGCCAAAGGTTGCGAACCAGTTGGCAGACCAAAGGTTGCAGCCTTTGGTTGGGTTCAGACCTGAAGGCCCCTTTTGGAATGCTATATAAAGCATTCCAAGTTCTCATTTTAACACACACCAAATCTGAGATTTCTCTTTCTCTCTCTAAAAGTTCTGACTTCGGTTCTGAACTGGGCTCCAGCGAAGTGGGAATCCACGACTTCCAGAGCGACTTCCAACGAAGTGGGAATCCGCGACTTCCAAGTGAAGTGGGAATCCAAAGCGACTTCCTAAAGGAGATTCTGTCAAAATTCTTCAACCTTCCTACGTCCTCAACAGTGGGTGTTCCTCCAAAAGAGTAAGACAAATATTCATTTGAAATTTGTCGTTATACCGCTGTTTTGCTAATCCTGTGTAGGTACTGGTTGACTACGGTTCGACCGTACGGTAATTTGGTAGTGCTATCCAAATACCGTGAAGAAGTGTTGTATCTTGGGAGACCAGCGTCCATTATCCCGTTAGCACCGGTGCGGGGGACGTAATTGTCTTAAGGAGATTCGCTGTAAGCGTACCTCACTTCAAATACTGTATAAGGGGACTAAGTCCTTTATACAGGGGATATACTTTACAGTATATCGAGATTGACTTAGATTTAGTCTAAGTGTTACTGTATAAGTGGATTAAGTCCTTTATACAGGGGATATACTTTACAGTATATCGAGACTGACTTGGATTCAGTCTAATTGGTGCTTAAACCAAGGAAGGAAATTGAAAGGTGGTTCTTAAATTAAGGAACGTTCTATTGAACGGAAAACCTCCCACCTGATATTTGCCGACCTGGCCAATTAGATTGTTGATATCTCAGTGATCTTGATTAGTTGTCAGATTGATTCTTGTTAAGCAGAATACCCAACAATCTTAAGACAATTAGTATTGAAGTTACTAACTTCAGTTCTGCTTGAACTTGCAGAAGATGTCTGAGACAAATCAAGATAGCTCAAGTAAGGCACCAAACATGCCGTTACAAGCTATGATGCCAACTCCACTTCCTAACCCGAAGTCGGAGAGAAGCCAGGAAAATTTGATGGCACAGAATTCAAGAGGTGGCAACAGAAGATGCTCTTCTACTTGACCACTCTTCATCTGGCCAGATTCCTGGAAGAAGATCCACCAGAGCCTGCAACTGATGCATGGACTCAATGTGACTTCCTTTGCCGAAATTATGTTCTTAATGGACTGGATGACTCTCTTTATAATGTCTACAGTCCAATCACTACGGCAAAGAAGTTATGGGTCAGTCTTGACAAGAAGTACAAAGACTGAGGATGCTGGTACCAAGAAGTTCGTCGTGGACGATTTCTGGAGTACAAAATGGTGGACAGTAAGACTGTAATCAGTCAGGTGCAAGAGTTCCAACTTATCTTGCATGAGATAGAAGCCGAAGGTATGATCCTACCTGAAAATTTTCAGGTTGCTACTATCGTGGAGAAACTCCCACCTGCGTGGAGAGATTTCAAGAAACTACCTTAAGCATAAGCGAAAGGAGTTGAAGTTGGAGGATCTCATTGTGAGGCTTCGTATTGAGGAGGATAACAGAAAGTCCGAGAAAAGGAGCAGTAAGAACTCCTACGAAGCAAAAGCCAATGTGATCGAAGACTCAAAGGGGAAAGCGTCTACTTCCAAAGGCTTTAAAGCGGAAGAAGACTTCCCAGGGGTACAAAGGCAAGGTCCAAGAAGGAAAGAACATGCGCTTCAAGGGAACTTGCTACATCTGCAACAAAGAGGGGCATAAGGCGAATGAATGTCGCAGCTGTCTCAAACAAAACAAGAATCTTGTTGATTGTCTTTTAAAGACAATGTTGCAGTGGTAGACAAAAAGTCTGTGTATCTGTACCCGAAGCTTCTAAATAAAGAAAATTCTTCTGTTTATTTGCTTGAGTCTCCTATTTTGTGGCATGCTAGATTAGGGCATGTAAATTACAAGTCTTTGAAAAACTTGTCTAATCTGGGATATATTCCTAAACTCAACTTGGAAGAAATTCGCAAGTGTGAGGTTTGTGTTGAGGCCAAGTTGGCTAAAAATTCATTTCACTCAATAGATCGAAATACAGAACCTTTAGGGTTAATTCATAGCGATCTATGTGACTTGAAGTTTATGCCAACTAGAGGCGGTAAAAAGTATTTCATTACTTTTATCGATGACTGTAACAAGATACTGTTATGTGTATCTTTTGAACAGTAAGGATGAGGCAATAATATGTTTACAACATATAAAGCCGAAGTTGAGAATCAACTCAACAAGAAAATCAAGATTCTAAAATCCGATAGAGGCGGAGAATATGAATCAAATGATTTTAGTGAGTTATGTGCTAGTTTTGGTATAATACATCAAAATACAGCACCATACACTCCTCAGCAGAATGGAATTGCTGAACGGAAGAACAGAACTTTGAAGGAGATGCTTAATTCCATGCTCGTAAGTTCTGGAGCTCCGCAGAACTTGTGGGGGGAAGCTCTATTAACTGCAAATCATATTCTAAATAGAGTACCCCACAAGAAACTTGGCTTATACCATTCGAGTTATGGCATGGAAGGACACCTTCCTACCATTACCTCAAAATGTGGGGGGTGCCTTGCAAAGGTGCTAGCACCATTACCTAAAAAGACTAAGTTGGGAGCAAAAACTATAGACTGCGTATTCATAGGCTATGCCTTGAATAGTAGTGCCTATAGGTTTCTGGTTCATAAATCAGAGAAATACCTGATATTCATGTAAACATGATTATCGAATCTCGAGATGCTGTGTTTTTTGAAGATATCTTTCCGTACAAACGGGAAGCAGATAAGACTTCTGGGGAAAAGAACAACGACTGATGGCGTTCAGGGATGAAAGCCCCGAGGAACCAATTGTAAATGCGGAAATTGAACCAAGAAGAAGTCAGAGATTTAGAATCTCAAAATCTTTGGTCCAGATTTCATAGCATACGCTATTGAGAGCGAGCCTCAAACATTTAAAGAGGCTATGTCAAACCCAGAAGCACAAATGTGGAAAGAAGCTATAAATAACGAAATAGAATCCATACTAAGTAATCATACTTGGGAATTGGTAAACTTGCCTCCTGGAAGTAAACCAATTGGGTGTAAGTGGATTTTCAAACGAAAATTAAAACCCGATGGATCTATCGATAAGTACAAGGCTAGATTAGTAGCCAAGGGTTATCGACAAATAGAAGGACTTGACTACTTCGATACTTATTCACCAGTAACAAGAATAACGTCCATTCGGTGTTAATTGCAATTGCAGTATTGCACAAACTTAGATATCCATCAAATGGATGTCAAGACTGCATTCTTAAATGGTGAATTAAGTGAAGAGATATATATGGAGCAACCTGAAGGATTTAAAGTCAAGGGCCAAGAACACAAGGTGTGTAAATTGGTAAAATCCTTATACGGTTTAAAGCAGGCTCCAAAACAATGGCATGAGAAATTTGATAGTGTCATGATCAAAGATGGATTCACTATCAATGAATGCGATAAGTGTGTTTACACGAAAACAGTTGGAGATGCATGTATCATTGTTTGTCTTTATGTAGACGACATGTTGATACTTGGGACTAATATTGAGATTATTAAGTCCACTAAAAGAATGTTATCCAGCTGTTTTGATATGAAGGATCTGGGGGTTGCTGATGTAATTTTAGGAATTAAAATTACTAGAACACCAGATGGAATCAGTCTATCTCAATCTCACTACGTGGATAAGATGATAGAAAGATTCAAGGATCATGGGATAAAAGAGAATACAAATCCTTTCTCCCACACGTCCACCTTCATAAGAATACAGGAACTGGAATACGCCAGTTGGAGTATTCGCAGATTATCGGAAGTCTAATGTATTTAATGAATTGCACTAGACCGATATTGCTTACGCTGTAAGCAAGTTAAGTAGATACACTAGTAATCCTAGTGATCTACATTGGACCGCTCTACTACGAGTATTGGGTTACGTATCACATACCAAGGAATATGCCTTGAGATATGGAAAGTATCCTCCTGTACTGGAAGGATACAGTGATGCTAATTGGATTGCAGATTCTGAGGAATCAAAATCAACTAGCGGATACGTATTTACTCTAGCAGGAGCAGCGGTATCATGGAAATCTTCTAAGCAAACATGTATTGCCCGTTCCACTATGGAATCGGAATTCATAGCCTTAGATAAGGCTGGAGAAGAAGCTGAATGGCTTCGACAATTCTTAGAAGATATACCGTTATGGCAAAAGCCAGTGCCCGTTATATGTATACACTGCGACAATCAAGCAGCTATATATAGGGCACAAAATGTGATATACAACGGTAAGTCTAGACATATTCGTCGTAGACATAATACCGTGAAGCAGTTGCTCTCAAATGGAATTATCTCTATTGACTTTGTATCGTCAAAGGATAATTTAGCGGATCCGCTTACTAAAGGTTTAAGTGGAGAGCGTATAAACTGCGCATCGAGGGGAATAGGTCTAAAAGCCTAACCTTACCGAGTCAGCTTAATGGAAACCTCACTTAGCGACTGGAGATCCCACGGACTAAGTTCAAGGAGGAAAAACTAGTTATGATTGACTCAGCAAGTAAGCACTTGGGAGCTTGACTCCAATCCATTCCTAAGGTGCACATAAGTGCTTTTCTACAAGTGGATTAAGGATAAGCTTAACGCTTTTAATGATGCCTATATCTTGTTACTATACAAGTGGAGTAGAGTAGACTACTCTTCATAGGTCCATCACCTATGTGAGTATAGAGTTGGGTCGGCTCTTTGGGAATCTCTATGGAGGCTGTTATTCCCTAAAGATACTCTCTGAAACCAAGAATGTCCAGGGCCAAAACGGACACAACAGAGAACCAAAGTTGATTTGGAAAGTCACTGTGTGAAGCTTGTTGACTTGGCTTACACTAACGGCTAACAGTTCAAGACCTAGTTCACTGATTAGCCAGTAAGTCCGATAAAGCTTTCGCTATGGAAGGTTCAAGACCTAGTTCACCTATCCTTATGCAGTTTCTTTTCTCAAGTACCTTTCACAATAGAGTCAGTCTCTTTGTGTGTCATTCCTTGAATCTCTCATTCATTGTGGGGGATTGTTGGAATGAAGAATATAAAGGTGAATCTTCGAGTTGAATTATGGCAAGATCCGTTGATGGAATCAACCGGATGATGGTTGGAGTGTGTTCTCCTTCCATTTGTGATGAACGTGGTATATTCACATGTTCAATTCCGACTTCGAATGAATGAGATATTCAAATCCAAAGATTGCCTAATTCAAAGCCAAAACGGGACTAAAGGTAGCTTAAAGCATTTAGTCCCACATTGGCCGTGGGATGGAAGTTGTGGTGTAATATAGAGAAAAATTGAGAACAAAGGGCGTGCCCTTTGGGTACTTGGAGTTTTCGCGCGCGGAAAAGGAGGGAACTATGCACGTATGTGCGCTGCGCGCGCGCGCCGCTGGCGGCGGCGGCGCGGCGGCCGCGGCGGCGGCCGGCCGGCCGGCGCCGGGCTCGGGTCCGGGTTTGGGTTTGGGTTTGGGTTTGGGTTTGGGTTTGGGTCTGAGTGAGTTCGGGTTCCCTACCTGGCCTGATTCTTTTTGAATTGGGTCTCAAGGTATGATCCGAACCAGATCCACTTCCAAACCAGACCGGACCCGATCCACCAACAGGTTGCGAACCTGTTGGACTGCCCGCTCCGCTGTCAGGATCTGAACCGATCCGCCAACGGTCGCGAACCAGTTGGACAGCCAACGGTCGCGAAACCAGTTGGACAGCCAACGCGTGCGAACCAGTTGGACTGCCAAAGTTGCGAACCAGTTGGCAGACCAAAGGTTGCAGCCTTTGGTGGGTTCAGACCTGAAGGCCCCTTTTTGAAATGCTATATAAAGCATTCCAAGTTCTCATTTTAAGATACACAAAATCTGAGATTTCTCTCTCTCTCTAAAAGTTCTGACTTCGGTTCTGAACTGGGCTCCAAGCGAAGTGGGAATCCACGACTTCCAGAGCGACTTCCAACGAGTGGGAATCCCGACTTCCAAGTGAAGTGGGAATCCAAAGCGACTTCCTAAAGGAGATTCTGTCAAAATTCTTCAACCTTCCTACGTCCTCAACAGTGGGTGTTCCTCCAAAAGAGTAAGACAAATATTCATTTGAAATTTGTCGTACCGCTGTTTTGCTAATCCTGTGTAGGTACTGGTTGACTACGGTTCGACCGTACGGTGATTTGGTAGTGCTATCCAAATACCGTGAAGAAGTGTTGTATCTTGGGACACCAGCGTCCATTATCCCGTTAGCACCGGTGCGGGGGACGTAATTGTCTTAAGGAGATTCGCTGTAAGCGTACCTCACTTCAAATACTGTATAAGTGGACTAAGTCCTTTATACAGGGGATATACTTTACAGTATATCGAGATTGACTTAGATTTAATCTAAGTGTTACTGTATAAGTGGATTAAGTCCTTTTTACAGGGGATATACTTTACAGTATATCGAGACTGACTTGGATTCAGTCTAATTGGTGCTTAAACCAAGGAAGGAAATTGAAAGGTGTTCTTGAATTAAGGAACGTTCTATTGAACGGAAAACTCCCACCTGATATTTGCCGACTGGCCAATTAGATTGTTGATATCTCAGTGATCTTGATAAGTTGTCAGATTGATTCTTGTTAAGCAGAATACCCAACAATCTTAAGACAATTAATATTGAAGTTACTAACTTCAGTTCTGCTTGAACTTGCAGAAGATGTCTGAGACAAATCAAGATAGCTCAAGTAAGGCACCAAACATGCCGTTACAAGCTATGATGCCAACTCCACTTCCTAACCCGAATCAGAAGCCAGAAGCCAGGAAAATTTGATGGCACAGAATTCAAGAGGTGGCAACAGAAGATGCTCTTCTACTTGACCACTCTTCATCTGGCCAGATTCCTGGAAGAAGGTCCACCAGAGCCTGCAACTGATGCATGGACTCAATGTGACTTCCTTTGCCGAAATTATGTTCTTAATGGACTGGATGACTCTCTTTATAATGTCTACAGTCCAATCACTACGGCAAAGAAGTTATGGGTCAGTCTTGACAAGAAGTACAAGACTGAGGATGCTGGTACCAAGAAGTTCGTCGTTGGACGATTTCTGGAGTACAAAATGGTGGACAGCAAGACTGTAATCAGTCAGGTGCAAGAGTTCCAACTTATCTTGCATGAGATAGAAGCCGAAGGTATGATCCTACCTGAAAATTTTCAGGTTGCTACTATCGTGGAGAAACTCCACCTGCGTGGAGAGATTTCAAGAACTACCTTAAGCACAAGCGAAAGGAGTTGAAGTTGGAGGATCTCATTGTGAGGCTTCGTATTGAGGAGGATAACAGAAAGTTCGAGAAAAGGAGCAGTAAGAACTCCTACGAAGCAAAAGCCAATGTGATCGAAGACTCAAAGGGGAAAGCGACTACTTCCAAAGGTAAAGCGGAAGAAGACTTCCCAGGGGTACAAAGACAAGGTCCAAGAAGGAAAGAACATGCGCTTCAAGGAACTTGCTACATCTGCAACAAAGAGGGGCATAAGGCGAATGAATGTCGCAGCTGTCTCAAACAAAACAAGAATCTTGTTGATTGTCTTTTTAAAGACAATGTTGCAGTGGTAGACAAAAAGTCTGTGTATCTGTACCCGAAGCTTCTAAATAAAGAAAATTCTTCTGTTATTTGCTTGAGTCTCCTATTTTGTGGCATGCTAGATTAGGGCATGTAAATTACAAGTCTTTGAAAAACTTGTCTAATCTGGGATATATTCCTAAACTCAACTTGGAAGAAATTCGCAAGTGTGAGGTTTGTGTTGAGGCCAAGTTGGCTAAAAATTCATTTCACTCAATAGATCGAAATACAGAACCTTTAGGGTTAATTCATAGCGATCTATGTGACTTGAAGTTTATACCAACTAGAGGCGGTAAAAAGTATTTCATTACTTTTATCGATGACTGTACAAGATACTGTTATGTGTATCTTTTGAACAGTAAGGATGAGGCAATAAATATGTTTACAACATATAAAGCCGAAGTTGAGAATCAACTCAACAAGAAAATCAAGATTCTAAAATTCGATAGAGGCGGAGAATATGAATCAAATGATTTTAGTGAGTTATGTGCTAGTTTTGGTATAATACATCAAATTACAGCACCATACACTCCTCAGCAGAATGGAATTGCTGAACGGAAGAACAGAACTTTGAAGGAGATGGTTAATTCCATGCTCGTAAGTTCTGGAGCTCCGCAGAACTTGTGGGGGGAAGCTCTATTAACTGCAAATCATATTCTAAATAGAGTACCCCACAAGAAACTTGGTCTTATACCATTCGAGTTATGGCATGGAAGGACACCTTCCTACCATTACCTCAAAATGTGGGGGTGCCTTGCAAAGGTGCTAGCACCATTACCTAAAAAGACTAAGTTGGGAGCAAAAACTATAGACTGCGTATTCATAGGCTATGCCTTGAATAGTAGTGCCTATAGGTTTCTGGTTCATAAATCAGAAATACCTGATATTCATGTAAACATGATTATCGAATCTCGAGATGCTGTGTTTTTTGAAGATATCTTTCCGTACAAACGGGAAGCAGATAAGACTTCTGGGAAAAGAACACACGAGATGGCGTTCAGGGACGAAAGCCCCGAGGAACCAATTGTAAATGCGGAAATTGAACCAAGAAGAAGTCAGAGATCTAGAATCTCAAAATCTTTTGGTCCAGATTTCATAGCATACGCTATTGAGAGCGAGCCTCAAACATTTAAAGAGGCTATGTCAAACCCAGAGGCACAAATGTGAAAAGAAGCTATAAATAGCGAAATAGAATCCATACTAAGTAATCATACTTGGGAATTGGTAAACTTGCCTCCTGGAAGTAAACCAATTGGGTGTAAGTGGATTTTCAAACGAAAATTTAAAACCCGATGGATCTATCGATAAGTACAAGGCTAGATTAGTAGCCAAGGGTTATCGACAAATAGAAGGACTTGACTACTTCGATACTTATTCACCAGTAACAAGAATAACGTCCATTCGGATGTTAATTGCAATTGCAGTATTGCACAACTTAGATATCCATCAAATGGATGTCAAGACTGCATTCTTAAATGGTGAATTAAGTGAAGAGATATATATGGAGCAACCTGAAGGATTTAAAGTCAAGGGCCAAGAAACAAGGTGTGTAAATTGGTAAAATCCTTATACGGTTTAAAGCAGGCTCCAAAACAATGGCATGAGAAATTTGATAGTGTCATGATCAAAGATGGATTCACTATCAATGAATGCGATAAGTGTGTTTACACGAAAACAGTTGGAGATGCATGTATCATTGTTTGTCTTTATGTAGACGACATGTTGATACTTGGGACTAATATTGAGATTATTAAGTCCACTAAAAGAATGTTATCCAGCTGTTTTGATATGAATGAATGATCGGTTGATGTAATTTTAGGAATTAAAATTACTAGAACACCAGATGGAATCAGTCTATCTCAATCTCACTACGTGGATAAGATGATAGAAAGATTCAAGGATCATGGGATAAAAGAGAATACAAATCCTTTTCTCCCACACGTCCACCTTCATAAGAATACAGGAACTGGAATACGCCAGTTGGAGTATTCGCAGATTATCGGAAGTCTAATGTATTTAATGAATTGCACTAGACCCGATATTGCTTACCCTGTAAGCAAGTTAAGTAGATACACTAGTAATCCTAGTGATCTACATTGGACCGCTCTACTACGAGTATTGGGTTACGTATCACATACCAAGGAAATGCCTTGAGATATGGAAAGTATCCTCCTGTACTAGAAGGATACAGTGATGCTAATTGGATTGCAGATTCTGAGGAATCAAAATCAACTAGCGGATACGTATTTACTCTAGCAGGAGCAGCGGTATCATGGAAATCTTCTAAGCAAACATGTATTGCCCGTTCCACTATGGAATCGGAATTCATAGCCTTAGATAAGGCTGGAGAAGAAGCTGAATGGCTTCGACAATTCTTAGAAGATATACCGTTATGGCAAAAGCCAGTGCCCGCTATATGTATACACTGCGACAATCAAGCAGCTATATATAGGGCACAAAATGTGATATACAACGGTAAGTCTAGACATATTCGTCGTAGACATAATACCGTGAAGCAGTTGCTCTCAAATGGAATTATCTCTATTGACTTTGTATCGTCAAAGGATAATTTAGCGGATCCGCTTACTAAAGGTTTAAGTGGAGAGCGTATAAACTGCGCATCGAGGGGAATAGGTCTAAAAGCCTAACCTTACCGAGTCAGCTTAATGGAAACCTCACTTAGCGACTGGAGATCCCACGGACTAAGTTCAAGAGGAAAAACTAGTTATGATTGACTCAGCAAGTAAGCACTTGGGAGCTTGACTCCAATCCATTCCTAAGGTGCACATAAGTGCTTTTCTACAAGTGGATTAAGGATAAGCTTAACGCTTTTAATGATGCCTATATCTTGTTACTATACAAGTGGAGTAGAGTAGACTACTCTTCATAGGTCCATCACCTATGTGAGTATAGAGTTGGGTCGGCTCTTTGGGAATCTCTATGGAGGCTGTTATTCCCTAAAGATACTCTCTGAAACCAAGAATGTCCAGGGCCAAAACGGACACAACAGAGAACCAAAGTTGATTTGGAAAGTCACTGTGTGAAGCTTGTTGACTTGGCTTACACTAACGGCTAACAGTTCAAGACCTAGTTCACTGATTAGCCAGTAAGTCCGATAAAGCTTTCGCTATGGAAGGTTCAAGACCTAGTTCACCTATCCTTATGCAGTTTCTTTTCTCAAGTACCTTTCACAATAGAGTCAGTCTCTTTGCGTGTCATTCCTTGAATCTCTCATTCATGTGGGGGATTGTTGGAATTGAAGAATAAAGGTGAATCTTCGAGTTGAATTATGGCAAGATCCGTTGATGGAATCAACCGGATGATGGTTGGAGTGTGTTCTCCTTCCATTTGTGATGAACGTGGTATATTCACATGTTCAATTCCGACTTCGAATGAATGAGATATTCAAGTTCAAAGATTGCCTAATTCAAAGCCAAAACGGGACTAAAGGTAGCTTAAAGCATTTAGTCCCACATTGGCCGGGATGGATTAGTATGTGTGTATATATAAGAAAAAACAACACAGTAGTAGGATTTTTCCAAGAAATGTGAACTGTGCCTTGGAGTTTTCGCGCGCGCGGAGGGCGCACGTATGTGCGCGCGCGCGCGCCGCCGCTGGCGGCGGCGGCCGGCCGGCCGGCGCGGTGCCGGGTTTGGGTTTGGGTTTGGGTTTGGGTCTGAGTGAGTTCGGGTTCCCTACCTGGCCTGATTCTTTTTGAATTGGGTCTCAAGGTATGATCCGAAGCAGATCCACTTCCAAACCAGACCGGACCCGATCCACCAACAGGTTGCGAACCTGTTGGACTGCCCGCTCCGCTGTCAGGATCTGAACCGATCCGCCAACGGTCGCGAACCAGTTGGACAGCCAACGGTCGCGAACCAGTTGGACAGCCAACGGGTGCGAACCAGTTGGACAGCCAACGGGTGCGAACCAGTTGGACTGCCAAAGGTTGCGAACCAGTTGGCAGACCAAAGGTTGCAGCCTTTGGTTGGGTTCAGACCTGAAGGCCCCTTTTTGAAATGCTATATAAAGCATTCCAAGTTCTCATTTTAAGATACACAAAATCTGAGATTTCTCTCTCTCTCTAAAAGTTCTGACTTCGGTTCTGAACTGGGCTCCAAGCGAAGTGGGAATCCACGACTTCCAGAGCGACTTCCAACGAAGTGGAATCCGCGACTTCCAAGTGAAGTGGGAATCCAAAGCGACTTCCTAAAGGAGATTCTGTCAAAATTCTTCAACCTTCCTACGTCCTCAACAGTGGGTGTTCCTCCAAAAGTAAGACTAAGACAATATCATTTGAAATTTGTCGTTATACCGCTGTTTTGCTAATCCTGTGTAGGTACTGGTTGACTACGGTTCGACCGTACGGTGATTTGGTAGTGCTATCCAAATACCGTGAAGAAGTGTTGTATCTTGGGACACCAGCGTCCATTATCCCGTTAGCACCGGTGCGGGGGACGTAATTGTCTTAAGGAGATTCGTTGTAAGCGTACCTCACTTCAAATACTGTATAAGTGGACTAAGTCCTTTATACAGGGGATATACTTTACAGTATATCGAGATTGACTTAGATTTAATCTAAGTGTTACTGTATAAGTGGATTAAGTCCTTTATACAGGGGATATACTTTACAGTATATCGAGACTGACTTGGATTCAGTCTAATTGGTGCTTAAACCAAGGAAGGAAATTGAAAGGTGGTTCTTAAATTAAGGAACGTTCTATTGAACGGAAAACCTCCCACCTGATATTTGCCGACCTGGCCAATTAGATTGTTGATATCTCAGTGATCTTGATAAGTTGTCAGATTGATTCTTGTTAAGCAGAATACCCAACAAAAACAAATATGTGAAGTACAAATACTTTCAAGTTTCAATATGAAAATGATATGCAAATCTTTTGTGCAAACTAAAGATGTAAAAAGATATTAGTTCTTTTAGAGTTTTAATTTGGCAAGAGATTTTTCCCCTTTTTTGGGTTAAATTTTTTTTAAAAAAAAATGAGGTATTTTAGAATACCTCTTTTTCTTCTCTCTCTTCTTCTCTCTCACCACTCCTCGAACCGGTGCTTTTTGGTAGGCATTGTTCTGCCCTACCGCACAAGCTACGAGAAAGTGGCGATGGCTGGGGAATTATAAATTTAGTTATAGCAAATTCTCTGGGTTCAGGCCCAAGGCCCAAGCCCATAAAAATAGGATATTTTTCAACCCAGTTGTAGCTAAAGGACAAGCTATTATAATAAAACCTATATATGTGATTGCCAGCTCACTAAATTGACCCATAACTTGCCCTGTAAAAATGTCTAAATCCCAGTGGCCCAGATACGAGTCACTAATTTTGCAGTATTTGTTCTTTATTTTCTCAGATTATTCTCTCTGAGACTCAAACTTTGGCACACATTGATGAAGTATCTGGTACGCATCAATGAGCAGCTAGTCTCAAACACGACAATGTGATGTATGATGCAGCAATTGACCTTTATAATAAATTATTGAAGAGATTATGTGGACTACTTTGGAAGAGCACGAAGCCTACGCGTACAAACACATAGAGTATCGAACTATTATTTGAGTTTGCAACCCCCAGGTTCAAAGGATGAGGTATAAAAGACAACTTAAGAATTAAGAGGACATCAAATTACTGCATTTTTAACCACCAATCGTTGCATTATTATCTTCAGCGCCCTTCAATTTCTATGAAATGGCGACTGGCTATTTGTTTTCTACTTTTGGTTTATATTTCTTGGGGTTTTTCCTTGTTGCAGGCAATGCTGCTGGTCGTCACAATTTCAGCCTGTTCTGGATTGTATCTGATCGCCTTTGGTCGCGTTGGTGTCAAGTCATCCCTGCTCCCCTTTGGTGCATATCAGTTCGATGATGAGAACCCAGTTGGTATCAGTTCGGTTCCATGATGAGAACCCAGTTGGTAGAGAAAAAAGAGGGTCTTTTTTCAACTGGTTTTACTTTTTCAAAATTGTCGGTAAAGGACTTGGGCACGTTACCCAAATCCTTATATACCCAATGCTATCTCCATGTCTAGCTGATGTGGGACTATTTGTTCGACTCAAATCCCAACAATCCCCCCTTCGAACAAAAAGTCTCCCTGCAAGCTCAACTATCTTCACACTGGAAGATCAAATGCTCAATCGAGATCTAACTCTTCACCGCGTTTACGGCACGCCTTGTGTGAAGCACTGCAGTCGATCACTCCTCTACACCGCGTGGTAGCTGGCGTGCCCATTGCAAAGGAGCACCACTACCAAATTTCTCGAGAGCTCAACATTAAACTTCACAGGGGCCTATTGCGCCTTTTTGCGTCAGTGGGGTGTGCAGGCCCATTGCGCCATTGCGCCATTGGGGGATCTACATTGTCGAACATCACCCACACACACGACTAAGTTCGGGGCATGGCTCTGATACCACTTAAAGGATTTGGGGCATCATCTCAAAAGACTAGTTTTTTAGGTGGAATTGCCCAAATCCTTATATACCCAAGATCATCCCCACGTCTAGCTGATGTGGGACTATTTGTTTGACCCAAATCCTAACAGTCGGGGCCCTTATTTCAAGCACTCTCATAGTGTGGGTACAAGAGAACATAAGCTGATTGATTGGTTGTGGCATTTCTACTCTCTGTATGGCTCTGTCTATAGGAAGCTTTATCTATGGAACTCCAATGTTCCAGTTGCAAGAACCGAGGGGCAGCCGATTATCTCTTAAGGTTGTCATGGTTTCTTTAAGTAGTTTCAGACATAGACCCTCCAATGAAAGCAGCTTCATGAACAAGGGGAAAGTTTCTGACTACAACAACAAAGGAGCTAGTAGAGGAGCGTGGACCAATGAGTTCAGGTGGGCGAGACTGAAATGTGCCAGCTAAATCAATACATGCAAATTAGTCAGTTTTGCATCAATGTGCAAAATTATTATATAAAGTAGATGTTTGATTGCAATATCCTGGATTCAAGGAACCCATGGCTTGGATTCAAGATCTTTCAATATTAAAACTATGTCAGTTTAACACTAGCTTGCCTTTTCAGATAGTTGTGCCTTTGGATTATACTTTGACTAAAGGATTTTAGAAATCAAACTATAATCTACTGGGATATACAAAATCCAACAAGTAGTTCAAAATATGGCAACAAAAAGTACTGTGTGAACAAATCTTAACCTTGCTGCAGGAGTGTTTAATTAGAAACACTTGGCATTTGTATATACATATATTCTATTGCTGCTAATACTTCTTATCAAGATGGGGATAATTTATTTGCAATTTTTTGTATGCCAGGTCTGGAGATAATTCATCAAATCAATTCTATTTAGGAACAGAAGAGGGAACTTGTCGAAGTCCTAGAAAGGAATGCGCAATCACAAAAACGGAGGAGGTAAAGCTGTTTCTAAGGTTGTTTCCAATCTGGCTAACAAGCATTGTTTATTCAGTTGCATATGCGAAAATCGGCACAACATTCATCGAGCAAGGCAAAGCAATGTATACAAAGATCGGATCCTTCTCCGCCCCTCCTGCATCATTGGCAGCCTTTGGTTATCTTGTTAGTTTTACTATAAGATACAGTTATTGCCATGACGGTGACAAAACTCCCTCTGCTGCAAAGGATGGGAGTAGGCCATTTTCTTGTGATATCAGCAATGGCAGTAGCTGCAACTGTGGAAGCAAAGAGATTAAGAAGTGCAAACAGTGGCAAGCCTGTAAGCATACTCTGGCAGCTTTTGCAGTATTTCGAGGTTGCTGCTTCAGAGGTGTTTTCCAACATAGGCGGCTTGAGTTCTTCTATGATCAGGGTCCTGATCCCATGGAGCTTGTCGACATCCGTCTCTTTGCTTGCGATCTCGCTGGCTAGTTACTTGAGATCTCTTTTGCTCACGCTGGTCTCTCTTGCGACAATCAGAGGAGGCAGTGCAGGTGGATATTGTTGGAATTTGGGTCAAACAAATAGTCCCACGTCGGCTAGACATGGGGATGGTCTTGGGTATATAAGGATTTGAGCAACTCCACTTAAAAGGCTAGTCATTTGGGATGGTGCCCCAAGTCCTTTAGTTGGTATCAGAGCCATGCTCCAAACTTAGTCGTGTGTGTGAGTGATGTCTAACGATGTTAGATCATCCAATGGCGCAAACCTATCACCCCAATGGCGCAAAAAAGTGGACGTGCCGTCTCTCACGCGGTGTAGAGTTGGATCTCAATGAAGCATTTGATCTTCCAGTATATGAAGATAGTCTAGTCTTTTTTAGGATGGTGCCCCAAGTCCTTCAGATATCACGCAATCTTAACGAGGGGCACCTCGACTATTTCTTCTGGTTGTTGGTGGTACCGTCTCTTCTGAATTTTGTGTGCAAACATTGCCTGTGCTTGGAAGTGTGCTATTAAGATATTTGTTTGTCGATGACTAAGATGAGCTTTTTTTAACTAACTTGTCCTAGAGGAGACCCTTGCAAAGATATATAATTGAGCAACAAGAAGATCATCATTTCTTGTGTATTTGTATCATATGTTATATGCTGCATATTCTATGCATACTAGGTCTTGTGAGCATTTCCAGGGAATATTCCTGAACAATTCCTGTGGCATATTTTGCCTTGTTAGGACTTCCTTTTTTTGGGGAGAAAATAGTGAGCCACACTTCATTAAAAAGTCTTTAATGAAACGATACAGGCGACAAAGAAAGATAATGAAAAGAAATGATCCGGCAGCCATAAAGATACAAGTTGCACCAATAACAAAAGTTACCACTAGCATGGAGACGGTTGCAAATGCTTTAGTTAGGCTTATTTTTTATTATATTATTCACGTACACTTAGTGACATTGCAACGATCTAGATTTAAACTTCAGACTTCTCGTAATTCAATTTGAGTTTTAAACTTGGGACTTTTCTAAACTCGAGGCATCGACTTATTGCTCTTGTACAAGAAAAGTTTTAAAAGAATAAAACCCTGCCCATGCATTAAATGGGGGTATTATGGCTCTTTTCTGGTTTTTTTTATTTTTATTTTTCTTAATGTCTTTTTCTGGTAAGCCATCAAATATTGGGATCTCAATCAGTTAATTATTTCGGAAGAATATTTTTTGTTAAAAAAAATAATAATCTTTTCATGTTTTACACCTCATCCTCTCTCTCTCTCTCACACACACGCGCAGCTTAAGAACCAAGCTAGCAAGGAACCAAGGACCCACAGGTATAGGTTGGAACATTGGAGGGCAACCTAGGTGAAGGACTTTGGGCACCATCCCAAATGACTAGTCTTCTACTGCAAGTTCAACTATCTTCACATGATCAAATGCTCCATCGAGATCCAACTCTTCGCTCCGTGGGACAGCGGCACGCCTTATGTGAAACACCACCTGCAGTCGGTCACTCCTCTATACCGCGTGAGAGGCGACATGCCATTGCAAAGGAGCACCACTACCAAATTTCTCGAGAGCCCAACATTAGCTTCAAGGGGTGATCATGCCCATTGCGCCTTTGCGCCATTGAGGGATCTATATCGTCGAACATCATTCAAACACACAACTAAGTTCAGGACATGGCTCTGATACCAATTGAAGGACTTGGGGCACCATCCCAATACACTAGCCTTTTAGGTGGAGTTGCTCAAATCCTTATATATCCAAGACCATTCCCATGTCTAGCCGATGTGGGACTGTTTGTTTGACCCAAATTGCAGCACCATGCCTGACGAGGGACTCAGAGACTGCCCAAAATGGGAATGAAGCTCTAAAAGGTTTTCTCGGTTAAGAATGCATATTACAGGTTGAAACGGGGGGATGCGGTGTCTTTTTGCTAAAGTAATCTGAAAAATCAAATAACCTCTAAAAATCAGGGCTTCCTCTAGCTAGCATTAACAGAGCTATCATTACCTGGGATTATTTAGTGAAAATGGACTAGCAAGGACCTGCTTTTTGTGCTTTGTGTGCGGCAGATGAAGAGTCTATCGATTATCTCTTTCTCAGCTGCCCTTTTAGTGTTCGTATTTGGGATCATCTAGTGCAACAATTGAAATTGAATTTCCCGCTACTACCCATGTCTGTGAACTTATTTCGGTCTGCCTAGAGATATGGTCCCATCAATAAACAAGACAAGATTATTTGGTATTTGTCACTAGCAGCTTTTTTTTTTTGGGAGATTCAGAGGGAACACAGTAATAGCCTCTTTAATGACAAAGCCAATTCAATTGATCATACCTTCTCGAGCAGTTATTCTTTATGTCTTACTTATTCAATCTCCTTTCAGGCAGGGCAAGGGAGATGATGATGTGGATCTCAGATCAGACGTCGGCAGGGAGGTCGACGACAGCCACTCGGAGGAAACATAGGGAAGGGAAGAATACACCGATGATGTGTGACCTGCGATTCTCAGACTGATTTACAGGATTTGTCTATATTTTGCATTATGGAGCATCCGACTAGTCTTCTGCCTTTTCACCCTCTTTTAAATGTACTTTTGTATCTTTTTTCTCTCTTGCACCTGCGTGCGGGAGGATCTTTTCGATTTCAATTGTATTTTCAGAGTTGTTTTCGTTTTCACTTTATTAATGAAGATTTTTTTTAGATATTTGTCCCTAAAATCTTTCAAATTTTGATATTAGTCTTTCAAATTTTGTTATTTGTTTGTTAGTCCCTCAAAACATTTAAGTTACACCCAATAGATCCCTCTAGTTAGCTGCCCATTCAATTTGAGGGAACATGTAACAGATTTAGTTAACCAGCCCACCCCCACCCCTCCCCCTCCCACCCACCCACACACACACACACACACAAAAAACACACACACACAACCCCCCAATCAGCCCCCCCAACGGTCAAAAACTCCTCTTTAAATCTTTCTCTCAGCTTCTTTCTCCTCTCTTTAATTGAAACTCAAAATTCTCTCCTCTTTATCTAAAACACCACTTCATTCCCAACATCCAACAACCCCAAGCTTCTTCTCTATCTGAAACCCAAAATGGCATCATCAAGCTTCAGTGAAGTAAGTTTCAAGCACTTTGAAAGTCTGTCACCGCGGTCTATAATGTAAAATTTGGACTTGCAAGAAAGGTGAGAACATAGGGCTTCATTTTTTTGCTCGTGCTGATTACAAGGGCCCTTCTTGCAAGGCTTGTGGATTTTTTGCCAGGGTTGATGATCCAAAAAACAGATCACTGAAGATTGAAAGAGAAATCAAGAAATTGTCAAAAAAAGCAGACTCAACCTTAGTTTTGTATCAGAACTTACAGTTCTGATTCAGAACACAGTTATGTATCAGACTGGCATGTTCTGAGAATTAGAACCAAGTTTACATTACCTGTGTATGTATTAAATGTTGGAATTAGAACCAAGTTCACATTACCTGTGCAAGTAACTACAGGTGTTTGGAATTACTCTCTGACACATAATTGATTTCTCTATCTTCAGCATTACTGTGTCTAGTGTTGGAATAAGAAATATTACCTGTGCAAGCAGCAAAAATCAATTACATAAATCAGTTACAAAAACATTACCTCATGCCTTGCCTTGCTGCAAAAACATCACCCATGGATTGGCTACTTAAAAGTATTTTTGTGATGGCTCCAATCTTGACATCTGCTACCCTTAAATATTTTGAAAGACTTGTGGATAAATAACAAGATTTGAGGGACTAAATTGCAAAATTATAAGATGCTAGAGATAAATATGTAAAAAAGCCATTAATAAAATGTGAGGACTTTTCTGCACCCACCGTTTACTAAAAAAAAATGAAACAGAGACCCACAGGTCCTGAGAAAGGGAAATTCACGGGTCACGCTGCATCCTTGCCGTCCACTGTATCACTAACTCCAAGTTGATTGAATGAACGGTGGAGATCGCTTCTACAAGATCTAATTCAGTGTAGAGAGGAACACAGCTGGAGATGTTGGAACTCCCAAAGCCGTGGAGAACGAAGAAAGGAGAGATGTGAGATTCTTCTTCCTTCGTCAATCTCTGAAATTGCCGGGAAAAAAAGAGAGAAACAAAAGATCTTTTGAAAGTCTCATACTCAAGCTGAAGATTGAGTCTTTGTTCGTTTGGAGAGATCGGAGAGAGAAGAAGAGAAGAGAGACAGATAGGGAGGGGTCGGCCATGGGACAAGCGTTTCGGAAGCTCTTTGATAGCTTCTTCGGCAACAAGGAGATGAGGGTAATTTCTTTGTTATCTTTCGATCTTGTTAATTTTCAATAATTTCTTCATCTGGGCATCTCTTATGTCGTGTTTCTGAGGTGGGTTTTATCTTCTTTCTTGAATAAATTGTGATGATCCTCTAGGTTGAGACCTTTGGTTTTGTTCTTGATCCAAAAATTTTCGTATCTGAATTGGCGTTTACATCAGTTTGATTCGGCTGCTTTCTGGGGCTTTTGGAGTGTCTTTGTTGTGAAATTAAATAGAAATTGGGCATCTCACTTATGGGGAATAATTGAATACAATAACTAGATTACTCAATTTACGAATCATTTAATTGAGAATATATGAAGCATACAAATGCCATATTGTTCAGGAGATGCAATTTTGTGTCGTCATCGATTCTGAAAGACTGAAGCACTTGCCAATCTTATGATGCAATAGAGGTAAGCATCATACGGCAGGAAACGAAAAACACAGTTTGAGTTTGCACTTCACATAATAGAAGCAGGAACCTCAGATCAAATAAAGTCATTCAAGCCAGGTCAGTTGGTAAAAATGTCCAATACAAGGAAAATACCTAATATTTCTTTGGTAAAAAAAGCAGCAGCAATAGACCTGTAAACGTGTCTGTGCCATTTGAAGAATTGTAAAAAAGCTAAAATTTCATGCTTTATACTAAACAAAGATCTTTGTAGCTGACTTCTTCCTAAAGTCTTTACTGTACAAAGTCTATTAAATGCTATTAGAAGTTGTACCTAATATTGCACATTAGTTTATACTTGGGCACCACTTATTTCACCACATTTTAACAAACCCAATAACGATCTTAACGGATGTTTGTGCAATTAAGGACATATGTGATTAGTAATTAGCATAGCGTGCGAACAATTGAAGGGTACACCAAACTATTCCTTATCACCATAGGCTTGTGCCAAGAGTTATCGTTAGGTGTTTATACCTTGCCTTAATTATGGATGTAATGAAGTGATGCCATGCCAGACACATTCGAGATGAAACCCCATGGTGCGTGTAACGGTCTCATATTTTTATTATCGAATTAACTTTAATCAAATCCAATTACAGTAATCAATCCCATAATGTTTATAATCATCTTCAAATTTATCAGAAATTTTAACAGCATCTCTGTATAATATGGAGTCTGTCCAGATGCAACATATAATATTTTGGCCGACACCAGCCTCCCTATGATATTTCAAAACTTAAATTCCAACAAGTCATTAATATTAATTCTCAACAATAAATCAATATAACTCGAGAGTACTCTCAGTTCACAATTCCATATAATCAACTCTAATTCTAAATTAAGGTGAAATTAGAACTAATGTAAAATTCACTTGCCTCAAAGAGTCGAGGTCAAAATCAAGCTTAAGGTCAACAAATACAATACATCCCAAGTCCACCTTTCAAATCTTATATGTACTAGTACACGCCTAAATACATATAGGGTTTCAAAAATTATATTAACACACAAAATAAAAACATTACAGAATTTAAAATAACTGATCAACAAGTAAGTCTTCTGGCTTTCCGTCAAGTTATCCTAGAGCTTTACGCAAGACCTAAAAGACATAACCTGTGGTGGGGTGAGCTTAGCAGCTCAGTGAGTAAAATTATTCAAATCGAAGTTTACATTTAATACCATTACAAGTTAAGTATGATGTAGTTAAACAATTTCAAGAACAATCTCAATTATCTTTCTACTTATGATGAGTAGTACAACTTATTAGGTCATTGATTTTTTCTAGTATCTGATATTTATTTTTCGCACTCTTCTGGACATACTTGTCGTAATTTGTAACACAGTATCTCGTGATATACAACACTTAATCTCATTTTCCATCTCTTATATTCACCTAATGATTCACCAATCACATACATTTTAGCATAACACTTATATTCAGTTCATAACACATTCGTGTTTTACATATGACTAGTTGTCATACACATATAATTCATATAATACTTATCTATTTTCATCACCCATGACTCACGGTCATGTTTGTAGCTCCTGCACATGTAACATAAATAACAATCATGTATATCTGTTACCATTTATGTATTGGTACATACTTTACAATCAAAATCACAATCATATCTGGTGATAAACTTATCACCTAAATACATATCCATCTCACTCAGGTGATACACACATCATATAATTCAATACCTTATATCACTCTTGGTGATACACACCATATATTTCTATCAACCGAAAGCAGCACAAACACATGAAAATTCATGATTATCAATATAAATTAACAATTCAAATAATTTGCCCCATCTTCGCACCCTCCAGTTCCACCCGGTCCGTTCCTCTATAATTTTAAATAATAACAATACTCTCCTTCGATCACTTCCGGTTCCACCTGATCCCTTCCTCCGATAATTTTAAATAATAACAATATTCCCATTTGATCACCTCCGGTTCCACTCAGTCTCTTTCTCTGATAATTTTAAATAATAATAATACTCTCCTTTGATCACCTATGGTTCCAACTGGTCCCTTCTTCCAATAATTTAAATAATAAACATGTAATAAATAACATGTAATGTTCTCAAATTTACTAATATGAATATCACAATTTACAATGATAAACAACATGCAATATTCTTGAATCACCAACATGAATATCACAATTTGCAATGATAAACAACATACAATATTTTTGAATCACCAACATGAATGAGTTTCACAATTTGCTTGTTTAATATAACTCATATGTGACAACTAGCATGATTTGTATAGCACAAATTATCAAAAGATACCATTCTTTCACACAATATACATACATAGAATCAACCGTTTTCTTAACTTACTATTATTAGTAATTCATAGGATTTCAATCACACAATTCACATCATTTTTATCTTACCAACGATGATAATCTTACTAATTAGAGTTTCAATCCCACAAATATCAGAATTGTTCTAAATTATAAAAGTTTTCTCATTCTTATAGAAAATTTTCCCCGACTATATATGATATTAGTTACCCATAACTCAGTTCACAAACAATACCTATCAATACAATCAATCACTTGTATTCTCATTTATTTCATTATTTTATTTATATTAGATAATTTACTCATAATTATAGTTGATTTATCTAACAACAATCATTAATAGCACCAGACATGCGTGTGTATGTATGGACACACAGATATCACTAACCATGTCAAACGACTGAACCATGTTAATCGGTTATCTGTTCACTTTTTTAGCAATCAAGTAAAATCGTAAATAGTGTTTGTTATTCATTTTTCAAATATCGAACAGATTTTCGAGATTCTTATAGTATCCATACTCAATCATATGCTTAGCGCATAAATTATAATTTTCAATATTGGTATCATAATCACCACCATTTGATTGGGGTAATGTAGTTAATCTAACTACCATTTCATACTCTTAACACTTCTTGACTAAAGTTCATAATTTCTCATTTATGTTACTAGTCTTTATGACCTAGTTCCATACGTGATTTTAGGATAAATTCTTGATTTTACCGATTATTTAATGCATCAGATGTATTAATTGATCAAGTACAAGGATACCCGGAAGTCTCCGATGCACTGAGTAGTTATAACATGATATTGATTTAATAATGTCATAATGGATATCTTGATGCGGTTTGGCTCCGCATCAGGGATGGATCCCGACCATTACATCATTATTTACTTAAGTTTTCGCTCACAGGTTACACCGCTGATTAATACTTAATCCTACGTCAAGTGAGGATTTCTTATCCATTTATAAATTTCTCAGATTTTTTTCCTCTTAAAAGAATATAAAACGATGAACACTGACAAGTAGGATCTTAATTCCATGGAATTGCTTACGGGTTGTTCTATCGGAGTGATAATAGAAATCATCCTTGTAATTCAGTCAAGTCAATTTTGACGGCAAACATAATAGCACTAAGTATTCATAACTCTCTGGTGTGATTACTAGATTCATAAGAAACACTTCAACCTGATAAGTTAAAGTCCCATCAAAGTTTCACTGTTAATTACCTTAGGCCGATTACGATCTCAGCATTATTACGTTAATAACTACACTAGTCGGTGACTACCGGTTTCACTGATCGATAATAATTCAATTAATTATCTAAGTAATTGATTCAGTATCAGCTCATATACTCGATTCCAAACCTCTAAATACCCCTTTATCTATTCCAGGTTAAGTGACATCAGCTTTCATCAAAGACAAGTAGATGGTAAAAATCAAAAATTGATACTTAACAATTTCTACACAACCCAATTCTTAATTATCCGGCTATTTATCCGAAGAATATCTGCTATAAGCATATACCACTACATCACTGGTAAGCCTACTCATCGAGTATATCTGATGTTAACCACCCATTACCCGATCACAAATCACAGTTACTAGCTTGTACCACAATATTAATTGTATAATAATATTATCAACGATTTCTATCAGTCATGATTATAATTACTATTAAATCAAAACTTTTAAATGAAATCGGGAGGACTCCACTCATCGTTGTTAGGTTCGTCGGTCTCCCGATCACTCAACGCTGCATACCAACACTGTGGATGCGTAGCTCTCATCTCCATGAATGCAACGACTCTAGAATCATGTGAATCGGAGTCCGAATGGCTGAGATATCGCCCGAATATCCACGGGATACGAAACAAGATTAGATATGATTAACTGAAAATATTCAGGGACTATTAGTAATTTTTCAGAATCCCAAAATAATTATTTAATTCTTCAGAGGCTTAAATGAAATTTACCTCATTTAAGAAATTGGGTCGGGTTCATAACAGGTTCGGGTCGGGTTGAATTCAAAACCCAATAACTCACAACTCTCTCTCGTCTTCTTCTACAAAGCAACATCAGAGGGCTGTTGTGCCCCACCCCCTTGTGCACGCGCGTGGCTGCCGGCGCCACCGACCAGACAAGAGAGAGGGAAAGAGAGTGAGCAAGGGGGGAGAGAGAAAAGAAGGGGGTGGGTTGTTGTTGCACCCCCTATACCGTCGTCGACCGCAGGCGTCCCCGCACCGCTCCTGGCCACCCTGCCTCTGGCCGCTAGCTAACAGAGGGAGGGGGAGAACAAGAGGGAGAGAGAGTGAGAACAAGAAAAAGAGAGATGAGTGAGTGGCTGATGTTCCCTTAGGTTTCCGACAGCGGCCTTCCCCGCGTCGCTGACTCTGACAAGAGAGAAAGATAGGAGATAGAGAGAGACAATGGGAGTGGCGGCGAGAGAGAGGGAGTGGGAGGATGTTGACCTTACCCTCTCCATAAATACTCCTCTTGATTTTCTCTCCTCTTTCCACTTGTCCCACACACTTCCTCAAGTTCACCTCCACCCTACACCTCACACCATTCTCACCTACCCACTCCTTTAATCTAATCCCACCACAAATCCATTATTAATCTTGATATAATTGTACTTAATTACAATTTCAAGCATATATGGGTATATTTCATGATAACCAATTAAATGAAATACCCATATATACCAACATCTCATGTTAAATACATAAGTGGGCCCCACAAACTTGGGATTAATCAAAAATCTCTTTAAAAAGAGAATCAACAAATTAATAAATAATTCCGGAATAATTTTCCAACAATATAAAGATTACCGATCCTCATCATCAGCATCACACCAAAAATTCAGAAATCATAGATTTAATCAAAGTTTAACAACTTTGAATGTTACACATACACTAATATGAGTGTACAATCATATATTTATATATATCAGTATTTTCCATACCATCTGATCATGTATAATTTATAAAAACTTTATTCATTCCGAATTTTCTCTGAACGAATTCCTGAATTTCATTTCACACAAAACAATTAAGTTATTAATCATATAAATTTCTGAAAATATCATTAACCCAATATTAACATATTAAACTGGGGCTTAATAACCCGAGTGTTACAGTGCGTGTTATTTGCAAATATTGTATTAGTTAATGAGGCCAGGGAAAGCATAATTTAAAGTAGAAAGGTCAGAGAAGCATTAGACTCTAAAGGGTTTAGAATGAACGGAACAAAGTTAGAATATATGTATTGCAACTTTAGTAAAACTATAAAAAGAAATCAGGGTCTATTGCATATTAATGGTTAGGAAATACCCAAATATGATTATTTTGCTTCTTAGGTCAAGGATTCAAGGTTTGAGGTTTCACTGGTTCCGTCTCTCGCTTTTGGCCGTTTCATCTCGATTTCGGTGAGTCCCGATTCGAAATTGATATGAAGTTTCAGTTTCGTGAGTTTCGGCTTGTACGCATTTGGTATCGGTCAATTTTAGTAAGTTTCGGGCAGTTTTGGATGAAACATACTGAAATCTTAACAAATTGAAAAGAAAAGAAAAAAGAATGAAAATGCAATATTTCTAATTAATTATTTCGCCTCTCTTTAAATACTATGCCATTCAAAATCATTTTGTCCTAATTTGTCATAGATAGATCACAATTAGATATTTTTAATTTAATTTTGATTATAATTATAATTTATCTTTAGATTGACAACTTTTATGTTAATTTATATTAATTTTTGGTTTAACTAATTGGGGATCAGAATTTTAGTTCTCTTGATTTATCACTTACTCGGCCAACATGTTCATATCATGTGCTTTTTTGTGCATTATATATGCAAAAAATGAAATTACTTGCACGTCTATATACGCTAACACCAGAACCGAAACTTGAAACGAAACTGTTGAAACTAACGAAATTGATCGAAGCCTTTGATGCAAGAAGAATCTAAAACTGAAACCAAGTTTTCAAACCTTGCTTAGGCTCAATCATTAATGCTCAAGCTCAACACATTGAGTGTGATGTCTTTTTGATTCATATTCTACCATTACTGATTGTAATTTCATTATGACATGATAATCTTACACCTGATTTGTATATTTCTTTCTTCATGTGAAGGCTAATGTTGGTGTACTCTTTTTTCGCAATTGCCTTATCTCACTTTGAGTTTCTTTCTTAGGTTGTGATGCTTGGACTGGATGCAGCTGGTAAAACTACTATATTGTACAAGTTGCACATAGGAGAAGTTTTGTCTACGGTCCCAACAATTGGTATGAAGTTTATGATACTGACATGACTGCCTATATTGATCTCTATCTACTTTGGCTCATCATCTCCTCTATTTGAATTTTTCTGTGTATAAATGTTATTGCTTGTTATTTGACATTATTATTCGTCTGCATTATTTTTATTTTTAGAATGCTTTCCTTTTCTTGTCGAGTAGTAACTAGTTTTACAAGACAAATAATATGTAAAAAAAATTATATTGCATTTGTATCTCTTATAAGTCCAAATCATAAAAGCAAACACATAGAAGGTAGGAAATCATGACGACTAGCTTTAATTCAAAAAAAAATTACAGCTTATGGCTTGACTTCCACATAAACAAGCCTTTTATGATATAATTATCAATTGTTAGGCTTTTTCCCATCAAATCTACTGTGGGATTTACAGTGTTACCTTTAGTTTGGAAGGCTTTAGAGAGGAACCTACACACCTTGCAAATTCAGTTGGTATCAATTAGATGCTAGCCTCCTATATGAGTTAATATCTGACTGACTTATTTACTGGATGCAAATTATATGGAAGAGAAGGGCCTTTCCATTTAGTCCTCTAGTGAGGACACTGAGGAGTGAGAAATATCTTATTGGGCACTTGTTTGAAGCATGGTTTAGAATCTTGATATGGGTACTAGTATTGACCAATGGTTTTTAGTATCAATATTGTCAATTTTGGTACGGTAATATCGGCCATGCCGGCCTCGATATCAGCTAATATTATAAAGTTAATATCGTATCGGGCACCTCAAAACCTATACGATATTACCAATATATATTGGAATTAGCCGATATTTGAAACCATGCTTTGCAGTTATGCAATTCCTTTGCCTTTGAAAACTTCCCTAAACTCGGAATAAGTCTTGATTAAAGAAAAACTTGTACAAGAAATTGCATTCATTTCTGAGGTGCAATATAAGTCAAAAAATCAACCATGGCAATAGCACAAACCTTAAATACCGCCAACAGTGATACTATTTCATAACAAGATTATAATTCTTTCTACTAACTTCATGCTAGAGAACATGCCATACTTCTTCAGATTCGCCAAATTCTTTTTTGTATGCTATAGGATGTTATCAACCTAGAAGCTGATCTTGATTCTCAAAGTCATAACTGAAGAGTTAACCCTTTTGAGTAAAATAAACCCTTTCCATGCTTAACCAATCTTGATTTGAATATCATCCCTATTAAGGTTGTTTCTGCTTGATTGTGTGTGACTCTCTAGCCTAATAGTCAGTATGAAACCTGGATCTTGACAAGTACATTCAGTTTCTTTGGAGTTTGAAGCATAACAAGTCCTCATACCAACAAGGCAATATGATGACCTTTACTATGATTAAGGAGAAATAGGGTATTTGATATCTTGAAAGAGCTTACAAGTATTGGAAGGGTTTATATTTCTTTTGCAAGGGTTACCAACACCAACCTTTATACCCTAGAGTTTTTATTTTTTTTTCTTAATGCAACTATAATTTAAGTTTGTCCAAATATAAGGCAACAGTAATCCTCCATATGTCAAAGCTTGTTCCCATCACTGCATTAAGTATAGAAGTCCTCCAAAGAAATGGTGGGCACTGGAACATTTCAGCACAAGAAGCAAAAACATTCTTACAATAATTAGTGTTCTCACTATCGAGGAGCTAAAACATGTTTTCCTCAGCTCTTGTTGCTTAAAATACATACCTGGTGTCAAGTGTTGAAATGTAGCATAGAGCCCCAAATCGTGCTGGAAGATAACTAGATTTATTCTTATTGTCATGAGACCTAGAGAAGTGGGTCCCTTGAATGGTGACATGAATGGACCATATTTATATTTATATTCTAACACGTTCTTGTCAAGGTTCTAAATATCGGATATTGGGATCGTATCAGATGAGGGTTTTTCATATCGGATACTGGATATCGGGGATGATGCGCGCATACGGGCGTTCATATCGAACACTATATATAATAAAATATTGATAACTAAAAGTTAGTTTAGTCTCATAGATATCATCTATCTAATAAGAATGATGTAATATGCATGCAAAGACAGTAAAATCAATGTACATTTGCGCGCAGTTGTGCTATAAATAAGTTATTTCATATCTGGCGATATATCGGGCGATTTATCGGCTGATATCGAGCAATTTATCGACCAATATTTCAAATATCGGCCATTTTTTGCTGCAAACGGTATGGCGAACGATTTCCCCATATCGTATCAGCAGCAGGTAAAAAGGAGATATCGGACGATACTTGGTCGACTCGGCTGATATTTAAAACAGGGGTCCTCATAGGTGGATCGCTCTTTTTATGGGCCGAAACATGGGTTTTTGCGTAACTGTATTTTTTTTAAAACCCGTTTTTTAAATATGCACGAGGATTGAACCTGGGTTGCTTTGATACCATATCAAAGTCCATGCTACTGGTGAGGCTTTAGGGTAATATATTTATATTCTGATGTGCTAGAATACCTGTGGCAAACAGTTTCAAAGAAACTACAGGCCAACCATAATTATTATAGTGTTGCAGCTTGTAGATGTTTCTGAATATTGCAACTAAAATGTCCCAGTCCTCATGTGGTTTAATATTGATCGGAATTTCTACCTCTTGAGAATGTGCCCTCTTCCTCTTTTCTTTTTATCATTCTTGCATTTGGCTTGTAACAATTAACATTTCTTGCTCTGTTTCCCAAGCTTGCTACAGTTAAGAGGAAAATCCCTTAGGAAACCATTCGAAGCCTAATACATGTTTGGCTGGAAATTTCATAGGCATCCTCACCGATGTTTCAAAAAATAACGTAATTTGTTGTATATAAAGATTTTTTAAAAATAATGTTTTGAAGATTATCAAGCATTGTAGGGAAAAAAGTTATTCATTTACATACATGGCTTCTCAAGAACCTGAGAATAATTTTTTATAATGAGAAATGAATTTTCATCTTAAATGACTTGGTTACTGTTTATTCGAAAGTATGGATACAAATCATATACGATGCATGACATGTTTCCCAAGTAACAATCACATAATTATGACTTGTTATTGTGTATAAGTTCCATCTTCATGTTGCCTTCTTCACCTTGGCAAGCATCAGCAAAATCAGAAATCCAACTTGATAACAATGTGTACAGGGAGTTAAAGTTGTGACTGGGAAGACCTTTAGTGCAAGAATCTGCAAAACCATACTCATCATACCAATTCTTGACTAGTGGAAATTAATATTCTTGGTCTATCTTCACTTGTCATTCCTATGAACGGCTACACCCAGCGCTGCTTAGATCATTTGCTGGCTGTAATCTGCGTAGGATGAATAGATAACTGGTGGCGAGGTTATTAAGATCTTGCAGAAAACACTCGGGAGCTAAGACAATGAAGATCAGATACTTGTTGGAGAACCTATATTTGATGGGTCTAGAACAACTGGAAGCAGGTGTTTGAGGAAAAGCCCAATAATCAAAGGATTCAATACTATTGCGAATTTGTGATGCAAGTTAATTATAGGGAGACATTTCATTTACATAGGCACCTAAAACTCTTTACATGAAAAATAACAATATTGCAATAATGTCATTACATGTTTGCATGTTTCATTTACGAACAAAGTGTTTTTAATAGTGATTCAATTTTAAAACCTTCAACACATGGGATCTGAAACATTTTCATTGTATCTTAAAATCTGGTGAGTTTTATCTCCATCTACTTTTTTCTTTGAGTATCTCCTTTACTCCGAGCTCTGCTACTTATTGTGCCCATAAGAGTAAGGTAGCTTTAACATGTGACCTGTAACCAAGTTTCGTGACTATTGTGTCATTGTTCTTTCTGTAATCACTTGAACTCAAGTATATTTAGCAAGAAGTTCTCTTATGACAACTGGGTCTTGGGTTTTTACTTAATCAAACCTTGTCTTGTGATTGACTCTTCCTATTCTTGTTACACAGGTTTCAATGTGGAGAAAGTTCAGTATAAAAATGTGGTATTTACAGTGTGGGATGTTGGTGGGCAAGAGAAACTGAGGCCTCTTTGGAGGCATTACTTCAACAACACTGATGGCTTGGTAAGTAAGCTCTATCTGAAGTATGTGGACAAATCTATATATGTGGACATATTTTTTTTGCATTCTGGAAAGATATCCTTGTTTAGCCTTGTTCTTCCTGATGGGGTTAATACTTGAAGTCATAATCTTTGTAATTGGGGCTTTAGGCTTATCATTAGTAAAAGTAGTTTATTCTAGAGAGTTGAAGTCATTACCGCTGTCATTGTCTCTCTGCTTTTGAAGCTGATGCAGTTTACGAATAATCATCTCTTCTTACAAGAGTTTGGATTATCATAAAGAAGAATATTGTTGTTGATCCTGGCATCCATTTCAATTGTCAGACTTCAAAGTTTGTTTATGCATTTCTTCCTTTCAGATCTATGTTGTTGATTCCTTGGACAGAGAAAGAATTGGGAAAGCTAGAGCAGAGTTTCAGGTCCACCTTTTTTTCTTGTTGCCATTGGTTAATAGCCGATTACTTTTAGTCTTTTGCTGCTTTTAAAGAGTCTGTTTCTTTCCTATTGGAATTAATCACTTTATATCTTTCTGTCAGGCAATTATCAGGGATCCCTTCATGCTCAACAGTATCATATTGGTCTTCGCGAACAAACAGGATATGGTATGTTAGTGCTGAATGACAGTAATAAATGATGTTACTTTAATGAAATTTGACTTCTTGCATGTGCATAGTTGTCGAACATTCAATCCTGAATTGCATGTTCCATGCTAGTTTGAATTCTATTGGAGAGACCTGCTTTCGTTGTCATTTTATAAAGTTATTGAAACATAAACAATTATTATCTGCACATATTTCTTTGATATCTGCTTGCAATATTAAACAATCTCAATTATATAGCAAGAAGCAAATATAAAGGTTCCCTCAAAGCTAAAATAGATAAACTAGGAAGGTGGAGTTTTTCCTGTGCTCATGTTTGAAAGAATCTTCAACAAGAAGATTGCTTATTAAGATAGATGAATTCATGGATCTGCATGCAGGTAAGGCCTTATCTGTTTTTATGTGATTGAAAGTACCAAGCCTTGTCCATATGTCTGAGTTATCTTTATGAAATGACGCAGACTATTTACTTTTTAGGTCTTTCCCACTGTTACCCAAATTTCCAAAGTTCAATTTAGTTTCTAAAACCAGGCTAGCTGACTGTTCCTTCGCGTTGGCCTTGGATACTGGCTACTGGCACATTCTTAGCCTTGTAAAACAAGTAAAAACTTTGGCATTTGTTGAATGTTGATAATTTGTAGTCTTTGAACTAGATGTCTTCATCTCTATAAATATTATTTCCATTGTCCTTGGACATCACTGTTTTGTTGTGGTTTTCAGTATCATTCTACATAGAAAACATACCTCATCGTTCCCTCAAAACATGTGTGCTACTTTATGAACCATTGCACTGATATTGTGCCTTCTGACAGTTCCTAGGGGCTTGTATATGCTCTCATAGCCGGGATAGCTGAATAATATAGAGTCAAACTAGAACGCAGACTATGGTCTCTACCTTTTCTCGGCCACTTAGTGTAGCAATTGTCATAAAGGTTACTATTCCTTAAAATGAGTAATGTCCATTCTCAATTTCTAACTCTATGTAAGGCATCAATGTCATCAAGTCTTGACATGACTCAAGTCCATCATCATTTAGATATCAGCAAACTTTAATCGTCCTGTTGATGTACTCTAAATCCAACAGCGTTCTCATAAAGAACTATAGCTTGTTTTTCTTTACTTTTCAATCTTCCATGGTATCTGAACTTGCCATATCTATTCTGCTTTCTTTTCATCCTTGCACACTGATTCTGTTGGTCATCTTATCCTCTTTTGAGGACCTGATGAATTAATCATGCATTATCTACTGTGCAACCCAACTTGTACGATGATTTAGATTGCATAATATTTAGTTATGTGAAGATGAACAAGATTTGAAGAATTCCAACTTCATCAGCGAAGCATAATTGCGAGACATTTTAGGCCTAAGATTGCATATGTAAGGAAATTGCAGCATCCTCCATAAGTTCGTGAAAGATATTCCCAATATTTTCGGTAGTGTACAATTTGGGGGAAAAAATTCTAAATACAAGAACATCTATAACATGAAGTCCATGGAGTAAGTTACCATGTATTGGGATTTAGATGAGATCTGAGAGTACGCTAAAGTTCAAAAGCATCCTTAAACTTGAGAGTATGGTTATTGGAGAGCCATGCACCCATGATCAGAGTGAATATAGTATTGATTTTCTTACTACCTGTAGAATGTCACACTGATGTTTTCTCCTCTGTATTTGGTGAAACAGGATGTTTTCATTTCATCTGGTGTTAACCATTTCCCTTTATTGTTTAAATTGAATTTATGATTACATTGAATATGTGGTTGTTTTATCAACTTGTAAATAGGGCAACAAAATTGATTGAGAAGGTCTCCTTTTTCTCAGCGACTAGCATGATTTATTACTTGATTGACCTGCATTATTCTATAATGATGCTTACATGCTTAGCCATCATGCACATTTATGCATACTGTATTCTCAGGTCCCTTTTATTGCTATTCCCATCATGGCTATAGTATTGTATGACCTTCATATCAGTTTAAAATTTTAAGCTCTAATGTCTTAGACTCTTAGGTATGTTGATGGAAGTGTTAAACAAATTTTTCTTCCTTTTCTTACTCTCTGTTGAAGCTGATAAATATCTAAACATATCTTAGTTGAGGTTTGCTTGCTTTTTCCTAAAGACATGGTACTTGTAGTATGTCATTATTATATGGAGGTATATGAACTAAGGAGTTTAAGAGTTGCTAGAGGTTAATGTATTTCTTTATGCACTAACGCCTTTCAATGTGTCATCGACAAGTGCTGCTTCAACTATTAGAAAGAGATTTTTAGGGGCAAAAATGTTAGAATAAGACAACATCCTTTCTTCATAAAGAAATACTGTGTGATTAATTATTACAGAAGGGAAAATATATGGCGGGGAGGAAATAGGATTTTTTTTTTTTTTTGGGGGTTGGGGGGGGGGGGGGGGGGGGGGTTGGGGGTGGGGGTGGGGTTTTGTTTTTTTTTTGTTTGTTTGTTTTTTTGGTGGGGGGGGGGGGGGGGGGGGGGGGTACTGTTAAAAAGTAAGCATATAACATGACCTGAAGTTGGACTGTAGATTCACTGCCCTTTGAAAACTTGGTCAAGCTTATACTCATTTTTGTATATAACATTTTATGCCTCCCTGGCATTACGTTAAATGGGTATAATAAGGTCATATATTATCTTGTGTATTAGAGGAATTTTGGGAATTAGAAGACAAAAAAGTTGGTCATTAACTATTCCTAGTCTCATCTGGATTTGCTTATGGTCAAATTTTGGGTAAAAGTGGGTTCTTGGGCATAACACTAGTCAAGCATCTGCCATTTCATTTACTTAAGAATGCATAATATGAAGTTAGTTTGTTATGTGTTTCTCTTGACAAAATTATTAATCTTCCAGTTTCTTCCACATACGAATTGAAATGCGGCAAGTTTTTGTTTTAAATGTATTTATCTTCACAAGTAAATACATATATAGCCACATCCTCATATTGGGATGTCTATAAATTGCAACATTTGACACCAGTGTTTATATTGGGATTCGTTTTGTCGCGCACTCGTGTTCTGACCAGGACCATAGCAAATTCCATTTTAATATTTCCAATCTCTGTGAGAGGGAAATTCCTTCCACGTGTTAGTGACTAGGTACTAAATATACTAAATATGAATCCAAATAATTCTACCACTTATTACCATTTGACTTAAATCAAGTGTTGATCCAAATTAGATCACTTATGAGTTGCTGCTGATTTTCAAATTTAGAATATGCAATATGATTTTAGTTTATGAATTACTCTATCCAAACCCAAGTATAATAATAATTCTGAGTGGGATTAACATTCTTATATTCTTATCACCACAAGCTTTTCAACTCTTTTTGACACCTTTGAACTTGCTACGGTACTTACACTCCCCCCATCCCCACCCCACAAAAAAAAAAAACACGCGTCCCTTCCCCTCCCTTCTTTTGGTCATCTAAATTATTTAATGGTTCACCGACGAATGCTGTTAGTTTTTCTTTTCTTTAATCAGCGGGCTCGTCTAGTGAAAAAGTAATTTGGAGAGACTAGTACGTACGAGTTCTTTTGTTCATTCAGAGATCTTATGCTTTGCATGATTTTCTTTTCAAACTTTAACAAAAACCATTGACATTCACCATTGCCTTCTTTCAGAAAGGTGCAATGACACCGATGGAGGTGTGTGAGGGGCTGGGTCTGTATGATTTGAGGAACCGAGTATGGCACATCCAAGGAACTTGTGCCCTTAAAGGTGATGGCCTCTATGAGGGCTTGGACTGGCTAGCGAGTACCTTGAAGGAACTACAAGCTTCAGGACGGTCCACTTCTGTTGTTGGCACATCTTCATTCTGACTGCCAAAAGGTTTTTTTTCATACTCGAATGCCTAATACCTTTCGTTCCTTGTCTGTATATTCTTCTTCTTCTTCTTCCATGTTATAATGCTAAATCTGTGTTTCAGTCCTACACTATGGGTTAAAATCCTCTGACAAGGAGCTGAAGTTCATCAGCCACTTAGCTTTTGATTTATGATCATTGTGATATCGTCATCATGTTGCCGTTTTGAGATTTAATTACTCCCCCCTCACTAATTTTTAAGAGCCACATCAAATGTTTGTGTGCCCCGGGGAAGCTATAATTTAGTGCAAATACACCGATTGCGATGAAATACAGTGTTTAAAATGTATCAAATACCTAAAATACTCGCAAGATGTGGTCAGATATCTTGGATGCTTCAGGGTTCTTGGTAGGTCTGACAGTTCATGGCGATCATTGAATTATACTCCGTATTGCTTCAGACAGCTTTGGATATTGTTAATATATGTATCTCCCTTCTTTCCTTCTTTGATGTTGGTATAGTTAGAAGGAACTTGGGCTTTTTCTGTATGTATTATTGATGATTCAAACTATATACAGCTTATCCTTCATCTGTCCAGAGATTGATGCTGGAAGTCGATACGCGAAGCAGCATGTAGTTGTTAACTTGGTCTTGTTTGGTAACAAGAATTAGCGAGAGCTGGGCTTCTGACTGTGGAAAATAATATCAAATATAACAAAAGAAAGCAAGTGCTACAAAATGAGATTTAACCATCAGTAGCAACCAGCAGGTGTCAAGGTCACATACTCTCAGCAAACAAGGTCAGGTCCTTCTCTCTCACGTTGCGTGCTACATATCGAATGGATCCCTTGGAAAATAACACACAAGCTCTTCTAAGTGGCTAGGGGAATAAGCAAACCGCGGTCGACACCTGCAACACTGACCGTCTCCTCACCTGCAACACTGACCGTCTCCTCAACTCGGCTACTTCTCATATCGTAGGAAAGGAGCTCATCTCGCTCGCTCTGACAAAAATCACATCTAAATCAGGATGAAAAGCCAAGATCCCCAAACGAATCTATTGTTGTTGTAGTTGTAGCTTGAACGATGTTTCTGTGCTTAAAACATAATTTTCGCTCCAAGCATCCTCAAGAACCCACACAAGAATCTCACCGGCCGCGATCACTGCATAATGCAAGAGCCCCCTGCAGGAAGTCAGGCCTCCGTTTGTTTGGTCGGAATCTGGTCGAATAGTGGGGGGTGGGGTGGGGGGGGGGGGGGGGGGGGCAGAGGCAGATGAAGAAGGAAGGGAAGAGGAAGAAGAAAGACATATTTTGAACTTTCATCAAAAGTGAAATTGTTAAAAAAAATAATGACAAACTTGTAAATTTTTGTTTTTTTTGGGTGGGGGTTGGGTTGGGGGGTGGCTTCCTCATTTTTGGGGGTGGCAATATCTGTTCCCGATTTTAAGGGATCATATAATGTACTTGAGGAGGGTATATTGAACACAGAAAGATTTTTAATGTGTGTGTATCTAAAAAGTTTTCTTTTTAGATGTTAGTCCCCCAAATCACGTCAAATTTGAAAAAAAAAATCTCTCGAGTCATATGATTTGCTCATAAGTCCTCCAAATTACTTAAGTTATTTAAATCATCTCTTTCTATTACTTTCTGTTACTAAATTAACTCATATCTACTTCCTCTTTCTCTCTCACAAAGATTTGGGCTCATATTAAACGAGTTTGGTTCAGAATAAAAAAATTGAAATAAAGGGGAAGAGAGAGGGAAGAGAATACTCCATGAGTTAAAAGGAATATTCACGTTTGTTGAGATCAAATTAACTAAAGGGACAGATTTGAATAACTTATATGATTTGAGGGACTTAAATGCAAATAAGATGATTTGGGAGGCTTTGTTTAAATTTCAGATAATTTGAGAGACTGATACTAAAAAATCCATCTCAAAGAAAACCTCAGAATAATTATAAGAGTAATAAGAAAAAAAATGTTATTTTATGAGAAATGTTAGATGGAATTAAATTAGAAGACTTCATACAAATATTTTCTTCTTGCTATAAATTTCCTATTTTCAAAAAAAGTCTCTTTTATTAAAAATATAATCCTATTTCCTTACAAAAGAAAAAAAGAAAGGAAAAAAATCATTTCATTTTCTATATATTCCATATAGAAATATATAATTTTAGCTCATGAGTGTATAATAGTAATTTCCCGACACTCCTGCTGTAAAGTGAATGGGAGCAGATATTGCCACCCAAAAAATGAGAAAGACACCTAACAGATTAGGGCACTCACAAATTTGAAATTTGATAAACAGCTCCCAAAAAAATAAAAAATGATGAAATTGCCCTCTTCTCCTCTTCCTCTCCCTCCCTCGCCGGCAAACAGTCTCCCCCTCTCTGGCCAACAGACGACCACCCTCGGCCTCCCTCCTCCCAGTGACCCACCGGTGGAGCCCCGGGGGGAGTTGGGCGGGCGGCGATGTCACTGAGAGGGGGGAGGCCGACGTGGGTGGAGAAGGGAGGGGGAGTGACGGGGAGGGGGGAGGCCGGGGAAAGGGAGGAGGAGAGTCACAGTAGAAAAGGGAGGAGAGAGAAGAAAAGTTTTCATCAAAGGTACAATTATTAAAAAAATAATAATAATGTCACTTTTAAATATTTTTAGATGCTTTCTCTCATTCGTTGGGGTGGTAATATCCGCTCCCGAAGTGAAGAGATAACGCAATATATACATATCAACGCCCGCTCACTGCCGGACCGAGCAGCAGTCTCTACACAAAATCCAATGGCGTCGGTGTCGGCGGCCATCGGACGCTGGCCTTCTCCGCCTCTCTCCGACGGCCCACCACCTCAAGTCCAGCTCTACCCCCGATCCACAATCAAACCCCCCCCAAAACTAAACCCGCATCTGTCAAAATCCGCTCCCAATTCGAGCGGCCCCTCGAAGAGATCTACAACGTCCGCGTCGAGCGCGGGGTCTCCAAGGACCGCCTCGACGAGCTCGGCGTCGGCCGGTGGTCCACGTGGAGGACCGGCAAGTGCCGGTTGCCGTGGGACTGGCACGTGGACCAGCAGGTCTACGTGGTCAGCGGCGAGGTCAGGGTCGTGCCGGAGGGGGCAAGTCCGGCGACCGCTTCATGCGGTTCGTCGCCGGCGACTTAGTCCGGTACCCGAAGTGGTTCGAGGCGGACCTGTTCTTCAATGGGCCCTACGAGGAGAAGTACGGTTTCTTGCCTACGGCGACGATTGAGGTAACAGAAACCTCTGCTTGTTTGTGATTTCAGTTTTCAAAATGATTAATTCGAAGCTATCTGTAGTAATTCTGAAATTTTTGATGAAATGGGCTAGACTAGATGTTTGTGTTGATGTATTGTTCGTATCATGCCGATTTCGGAGTTTTTAGCTGAGTGTTGTTGGTGAAATTGCTTAGAGATGAGTGATGGCAGCAGGGCCGGACACATAGACTCATTTAGATTTCGAGTCAAAGATGGTTTCTAGATTTGTATGTCTGTAGAGTAATTGTTGTTGATGGTAGCAACTCGCCCTGTGGTTGGTGGAGATTCGGAAGTGGGAGTGATGTGAAACGTGTACTTGTGCCGAAATCAATAATAAAATAGCTCAATTTAACGCTTCACCAACATGAAACGTTCGTTGATAGGAAAGGTAGAAAACTAGCAATATTGATGTATAGATGATTAAACATGCATATATACGTGGATGATTTTGTAATTGAGTGATCGGTAGATATGTATGGCTTAGAGAGAGAAACTAAGAAAGTAAATGGGCTTAGAGACAAAGTAAGAAGATGTATAGAGAAAATAAGGCTGAGATTCGATTAGAGAAAGATTGGGAAAGGGGATAAGATGGGAGGAGAGAGACATCAAAACAGGTGGCTTTAGAGATATGAGTTAGAGAGATTAAGATAGTTGAGTTGAGCATAGATAGGGGTTTTGGGAGATTAAAAAGAGAGACGAGTTAAGGGGTTATTTGTTTCGTTTCATTGTTTAGCTCAATCTTGGGCCTAGCCAACCCTAACCTTGGTAAAGCTCGTCCAATTTTTTATGTGATCTTTGAAGTTTAGTTCAAGCCGGCTAGTTTTGGTTATCATATGAATTTAAGCATGCTTTGATCAAAATGATCGACATTGTTAAGTTTTTGCATGGGTTTGACTCTGCATTGGGATTGAAAGTTACAACGTGAATGATTTCCATGTTTTGGGCCAAAGATCTTATGACGGATCTTTAAACCATTCTGTTATATTTGACATAATAAAGAAATTTTATTCATATTTTTTATACAGGGGTCATCCTCTTTTTGATTTGCGAAATAACCAAATTTATGCCCATTATGTATGATATCAACCTGAGAAGCTATGGTATTTTGATTATGCTCATTATATTTTACATCAGAAGGATGAGCAAGTCTGTTGCAGAATTGTGATATTCAACTTTAATTAGAATATTCATTCAATAAAGGAAAAGAAAAGAGAAAAATTAGATTCATGGTCAGATTGAAAATTGTGCAGCTTGTTTTGCCTTGTACAGCTTTGGGGTAACCTATTAAAATGAATGGATCTATGAAGTGAAGTCAAATGGCCAAAACAACTAAGCAACCAAACAACATTCAATGAAACTGCATCTAGCAATATTCTGAAATCTGTTTTCATTTTTTCTCTTTTCATAGCATTGTAGCCTATTTTCCATTTTACTTCTCTGATTTCATCTCAACTGAAAATAATTCCTCGCTTTGATGCTGGCAGCAGAACGAGAGAGTGAAACTCTAGAAGGGAATCCGCAAAGGCCTTTCCTGGAAGTCTCAACGGCATCACGTGATGAACTAAATGCTGGAGTAGCTGAGGAATCATGGTGAATTCAATGGTTTACGTGAATTCTACATTTCCTGTGAATTCTGTCTTTACCTGTTATGTTTGCTACCCAACTATAATCCATGCCGCTCTTCTAAGATTTAGTATGTAACATAGATGCTAGCAAGCTTTACCGTTTGATTTTCATTTCGTAGATCACAAGACTTGTCTGAAATTACTTAATTTTGTTTGTGCATTATCACATGTTATCCTCTGATATATTTGTGATTTCCTAGTCTGGCTTGGATGCTTGTCGAGGATCGTTTAGCCTCTGAATTCTTTTATTGTTGAATCATTACAGGATACAAATTCAAGTAGGGGTTTCATCCAAAGACTTCGGCTGTAAGATACAAATTCAGTCTTCTGCATTTTTTATATAAAAGAGTTAACCCTGTGCAGCGACTTTAGGGTATATTTGTGACAAGGATGTTACCCTAATTAGTCCATCAAATAAAGCTAGAGGCTACAACTTTTTATCAATTAAGCTAATATCATCTATCATACGCACTTATTTATCCCTCAAATTGTTCTAGTAAATATGATTTTAACCTTTTTTAACTACAAGTTTCACCTGGTGATTGAAGACTTTTCAAGAGTCAAATATTTCAATATGAAGATCATCCACTGGTGCATAATGGAGCAAGGTTTCAACCAACCTTCTGAATCTTTATTAGAATTGACATTCCAATTTGAAATTCTTTTCCTAACCAAGATTCTAACTTAATAGGATTCAGTTTCAGATTTCAATTTGGAGTCTTCTTTCAGTTAAATGGCTTTGTTTTTTAATTAGATTGAAATTCTAACTTTTACTAAGTATCCTAATTAATTAAGATTTTTTTTCTTTTTTTAGTCTTTTATTCTCTTCATATTTTAATTTTAATTTTTAATTATTTTCTAATTTTTATTTATTAAACTCTTTATTTTCCTTTTTTAAAGATTTTTTCCTTCTTTTCTTTCTTTTCTCCCCTTTATTTTTGATTGAATGTCATTTTTTTCATATTTAATTTATTTTCTTTTTGTATTTTTTTTCTTTTGAAGTTTTTTTCATTTATTCTTTGAGTAGTGTTTTCTTTCCTTCTAGCTTTATGTTTTTACATTTTTATTACTTTTATTTTTTATTCTCCATATTTTTCTTGAATTTTTTCTAATTCTACTCTACATACTTTTAAAATTCTTTCTTTGCCTTTTTATCAATAATTTTACATTTCTTCATTTCATTTCTCTCTTCTTTTTTCCTTTGTTTTTTTTATTCCAGAGTTTTTATTTCCTTTTCTTTTTTAAAATGTTCTTAATTTTTTTTAAAATTTATTTTACTTCTCTTTTTTCTTTTAGTTTTATTTTAGTTTTTCTAATTTTTTACTTTCACATTTTTTTACTTTATAGATTTTTGATTTTTTAGTTTTTTCTCTTTCATATTTTTATTTTTTATTCTGATTTTATTCTATTTTCTGAACTCTTTATTTTATTTTTTTATTTTTGATTGAATATTATTTTCTTCATATTTAATTTCTTTTTGTAGATATTTATCCTTTTGAAGTCTATATAATTTGTTTTTAGATTAGCCCTTATTTCCTTCTAGCTTTTCCTTTTTTCTTTTTTATTGTTTTTTTTTTGTTTTTCTCAATATTGTTTTGACTTTTCTCAATTCTACTTTACATATTTTAAGATTCTTTCTTTGCTTTTTTATCGTATTTTTTTTACATTTCTTCTTTTTGTCTCTAATTTTGATCTATTTCTTGAACTCTTTATTTTCCTTTTTAAAGATTTTTTTTCCTTCTTTTTATTTATTTATTTTTGATTGAACTTTATTTTCTTCATGTTTAATTATTTCTTCTCTATTTGTTAATGGAAATTACTATGAAAATTTAGCTACAGCCACCTGCTTTCCTTCATAATTAGGAAAGAACCCACCTCGTTATTTTTATGAAAAATTGGCTACAATCACCTATTTCCCTTCATAATTAGGGAAAAAACTCATAATCTCAAAATTTGTTTGGCCTCAGCGTCATCGATGCAGCAAAAATCAATCAAGATCAAATACTTCTTCCTCATATAATTTTGTTTCTATTTTTACCTTTTTTTCAGATCCTGGCGTTGTTCTTCATCGCTTGGCCTGAAGGATCAACCTAACGCAGAGTCATTCGCGGATCAACCCGCGCGGTCAGGTCGTCGTGGGGATTGGAAGGGGGTAGAAATCCCCCTCCGGGGTCGGGGGCAGAGCCTCAGGATTTTTTTTTGGATCGACCTTTTGCAGATCTCGTTTGTTCGTGTTCGCGATGAGTTTTGTTTGTGTTTAGATCTGAAAAGCATTAGGGATCATTCCATGTCAGTGGACGGGGCTCTGCTGATAATAGAGGGCATTTTGTGAGGACTGTGATCATGGTCGCATTCCTAATAAGAAGATGTGATTGGTCACAGTCCTCACAAAATTTTGTGAGGATTGTGACCATGGTCGCAGTCCTTTGCAAACCTAATAAAGAGGATTGCGACCATGATCACAGTCCTCACAAAAACTCAAAAATAGGCATTTTGTGAGGACCGTGACCATGATCGCAGTTCTTTTTTAGGATTGCGATCATGGTCGCAGTCCTCATAAAAATTCAAATATATGATATTTCGCAAAGCCTATAAAGACTCAGGGGCTGTTTGGTTAGGGGCGGAAGTGAGGAAGTAAGGAAGTAGTAATAGTTCTTTTTGGAACTTGAGAATTGGTTAGTGAGTTTTCCGGAGTTTGCATGTTGTTTGAAAGTGTGATTTAAAAAATGTTATGTCTTTTCCGGTATTTGGATGGTAATGTGAAATTGAAAGTGAAAAAGTTGACCACAAAGTTAACTACAAAATAATATTAGAATAAAAATTAATTAAGAAAAATAAAAATTAGATTATAATTAGAATGTTAGTGAGATTTACATGATCACAAAATTAACTGTTTTAAGTTATAACTTATTACAAATGAGATTTACATGACCACAAAATTAACTGTAGCACCCTGAAAGTGAGGAAGTGATTGTGTAAAAGGGAAAGAGAAAAGGAAAAAAGGGGTCTTCTCATTTTTCTTTTCCGGTGTTTGGATAGATAGGAAAGTGAGCAATTATACTTCCCCGTTTCCTTACCTCCGCCCACTCCTTGCAACCAAACACGCCCTCAGAAACATGACATTTTTGTGAGGTCGCAATCCTCATAAATAGGGCATTTTGTGAGGACCGCATCATGATCGCAATCCTCAAAATAAGGTTGCGATCATTTTGTGAGGACTGTGACCAGAAATAAGTCATTTTTGTGTGGACTGCGATCATAGTCACAGTCATCTATACTGCAATCATTTTGTGAGGACTGCGATCATAGTCGCAGTCATCAGATATATGACATTTTAGAAGCGGTCTACATTTTTGAAGCGATTACTTAGAGACATTTTCGTCTTTCGCCACTAATGAGTGCTTCAGCGCTTGACTCATGGGCTTGCATCCTTACTTAAAAAAGGAGGTTGCTGAAGCGAATAAAATTATGCGAGTAAGTTTTTTTTCCCTAATTATGGTTTGACTTAGGTGGCTGAAACGAAATCCCCCTATTTTTATTCGTTACAGACTCAGCCACGTCAGCATAAATTAATTCCTCTCAACCACCACTTCTTTATATATTTTCATTTCCTCATTTTTGCTTCCCCATTGCCTCGGACATTGCTTAGCCCTGATCCTGACGCAGAGTAATTCGAGGATCGACCTGCGAGGTCAGATCACCGTGGGAGTTGGAAGGGGGCAGGGATCCCCTCTCCCAGGGTTCTCAAGGGGTGAAGCCCTCGGACCAAGTTTTTTTTAGATCGCCCATTTGCAGATCTCGTTTGTTCATTCTCGCGATGAATTTGTTTGTGTTTGTGATCATATGGTTTTTAAATCTGGAAAGCATTGAGCATCATTCGATGTCGGTGAACGAGGGTCTGCTGATGATGGCGAAGTTGATATGAGGATTGTGGCTCATGATCGCAGTTTTTTGTGAGGATTGCGACTATGGTTACATTTCTTTATTAGAAGATTGCGACTATGATCGCACTCTTTTTATTAATTGAAAATTAGAGCATTTTGCAAGAATTGCGATCATCGTTGCAGTTCTAATGTAAGGTAGGAAATTGTGTTTTTGTGAGGAGTGTGATCATGGTAGAAGTCCTAATAAAAACTCAAAATATAATATTCTTGTGAGAACTGCGATCATGGTTGCAGTCTTATAAAGACTCTATGGTTACAGTCCTAATAAAGATGACTACAATCTTGGTCACAGTCCTATAAAGACTCAGAAACGTGACATTTTTTGTGAGGACTGTGATCCTGGTCGCAGTGCTAATAAAGACTCAGAATGTGAGGACTAAGATCATAGTTGCAGTCCTCTATATACCTATAGTTTGCATTTTCGAAGTTGTCTGTTTTCCTGAAGTGATTATTGTTGCGTCTTTCACCGCTGATGAGTGCTTCCGCGCTTGACACGTGGGCGTATCTGGTTGGTTTAAAAAAGGTAGTAGTAGCGAATTAAATTATGAAGCTGAGTTTTTTCTAATTACGGTTTGACATGAGGGGCTGTAGCGAAATCCCTCAATAACTATATCTTATGTTGATAGATGAATATAAAATTTTCTAAATAATTAGTTCAAATTAGAATATAAAATAGATATTCTTATCAAATTAATCACTACTGAATTTAAAAAAAAGACTTAATGTGCATGACACACGCACCTTTCTAGTGTGTGTGTGTGTGTGAGGGAGGGAGGGAGAGGGAGATAGTACTGTGTAGGATGCAGGCGTGTAGGAAAATATTTTTTTTCTGTTTAATTAATATTAAAATTTAAAAAAAATAAGAATTTTTAACACAGTTAATTAAATATAGATCCTTTTCGTATTGGATTTTAATTTGATAGGTTTTCTATTCAAATAACAACTCATAGTTAATTAATATATCCTAATCAAGTAAGAACTATGTTAAAAAAAAAAAGAAGAATCAAAAAAGAACTAAACAAACTAAGTCAATTAAGAATTTTAGTCTAATAAATTTTCTTTTCTGTAAAAAAATTTAAAATAATTAGTCAATCCTAAACTATTAAGCCTTCATGATTAACTTCTAATTTAATTTAATGAGTCTAAACTCGGGAAGCAATTCACTTGAACGAGCTCGTGTAACGCAGTTACAATTGAATATTAATTAAATTAATCAATATTAATAAATTTAGAGCACTAGTTGTGAAACCTTAGAAGTAGTTCATCTAACTGTAATTCATGGAAGCTATGATGTTAGTTACAGAAGGACTGAATCACAACCACTCATAGGATAATGAATGGTTAAGATTGATTGTCGACTTGGGTCGTCCTCTAGTTTTAGCGCAAATGAGAGGATCCGAATTCCCATTTCAGTGACATCCCTGACCGTGTCACCCGGAAGCTCATGCATCTGGAACTTTTCGGTTAAGACCATGGCGTACACATGATTTTACTCAGTGGGGGCAAGAAACAATCCACAAACTTAAGATTTTCACGGGATTTTCATAACATAGAAAAATTAATCATTATGCTGTTATTAACTCAATTAACAAAAATAAGATTTTTTTTTTTTTTAAGAGTTACAGTTGAAATGTCATACTCATAAAATAATTTCTCAAACAATAATGAAAAAAGTACATATCCAATCGCGTCCCGACTCAGATCTATCCAATCGCGCGAGGAGATGAACGCAGCTCCAGCTGCATCACCGCCCATCGGCGACGCGAACTTGGACAAACCAACCATCAAATACAGAAAAATTAGGGTTTTTGTGAGAGAGATTTAGATCGGAATTCATGAGAGACATAATCGAAAGAAGGAGACTTGATGGGTCTTCGAGAAGGTGTGGAATTGAGAAGATTATGGTTAAAATTCTCAGACATTTGAGGAGATTGGAACTTTTCTTTGGGGTCTTCATCATGCTGAAATCCTCAAAATTTGCCCCTCTTCTGAATCAAATCTGACTGCATCATGTAAATTAAAAAAATTTCAGTGGCGACTGCCCCCACTCGCCCCCACCTGTGTCCGCCAATGGTTAAGACCCTCTACATTAGCTATCATTCGGTCTGTCTAGATTGAGCGCAACTCGAGGATTTTCGAACTCTGGCCGAGATCTTGATTCAGAGGGTCTCATTCTTTTACAACATTTGGAGCACTCGCAGTCCCAGGTGTATATTTTTATTCTTTTCTTTACTTGGTACTTTCTCCCGGTCTTAACGTCTTGTAAGATCTTTAATAACCTTTGTTTTCTACTTAACTTATTTAGCTCATGTATTTTCCTTCGCAAAAAAAGAAAAAAAAAAAACTCTTTTGAGTCTGTAATCTGTAACTTTTTGTTTTTTTAATTTTGTATAATATATAAATATAAATCTGAGAGGGTGGTCTTTTGTTTTGTTCTTTTTCTCATGAGTATACTTTCAAAAAGAAGAAAAAGAACAAGAATAAAACTCATAATTAACTTTTCGACGGCAAGAACCCAAATCTAATGTAGCTCTTAATTTCCTGTCAGCAATCTTTTATAATTTCTTATAATATTGTGAAGCTCATACACATAGCATATTATAAGAGGATCAATACATGTGTTAACGCGGGATTGATACGCTCTTATTGTATAGTATGTGTGTGGCTCATACACATGAACCAAACACACGTATGTTAGGGTGGGGTCCAGCCTGAAGCGGGCCCACCACGTGGAAGCCCAACCCCGCCCCATTGTGGAGTGGGATTCCTGTGCGACACGGACTCGGCAAGAAGCCGGGTCCTATCTTGATTGAGAACGCAAATAAATCCGAAAGGAGTCGGATTATTAGCCAGCATTAGAGGATATAAAATTGCCTACTTGAGGCCGAAATAATCAAGCCAAAATCAGAGGAAATTCGGAATAAATCTGAATAAAATGAAGAATAAAAAGATAGTGTTTGGTGCAAATTTCTTCTTTGAGTCGGCAGCAAAAGTGAGGATTTTGGAGAACCCGTAAAGAATCGAGTTCGAACATTTGATCTTCTTGAAGAAGAATGGCTACACCATTATAGCGGGGGTTGAATTTATTATAGCGGAGGAATTCAGACTGATAAGAGTTTGGTAAAGCATCATTGATCTCTTCTTCTTATATTCTGAATTTTTGAGTAGGGGTTTGAGAGATGGTAAAAGTAATTGGATACTGTAAATTTTATTCTCATAATGGATTTTTACTACTGCTTGCATCGTGATTTTTCCTGTAAGGATTTTCACATAAATCTTGGTATTTTTTTGGTGGTGTGTTCTTGGTTAGTTATTCTTCATATTTTTTGTCTAGATCAGTGTTGTGAATTTGATTAATAATTCCGCAGGAAATCCGCGATAGAGGAGCTTGTTACTATTTGATTGATCAGAACTCCCCATAAAAACAGCAGGGGTAAGATAATATGTGAAACTAATTTTTCCATAATATGCAATAAAAAGTGAAAGTTAAATTTCTTCTCAAAATTAGAAGGAAGAAAAATCATTTGTTTGTGTTTTTAATTCATTTTATTCCTTCATGTTGCTCTTTGAAAATCTTCCTCCTGCGTTTAATTTATGTTAAGTGGTAGGAACTTAAAATAAAAGTTCTAGCATGAGGATTGTATTAATTAAATTGTTTTAAATACTGTGATCATGACTGTTCTTAGCTTTGATTATATTCCTGAGAACATAATTTTTTATTTTGATATCTTTTAGTGTTTTAATTGATTTAAGCTCTCTGAAAGAATTTTTCACTTGAAAGAGAAATCTTTTACACGTTTAGTGAAACTAGGACTATTTTCTTCTTGTGACTTTAGTGTATAGGAAAGTTTTTACTTGAAGTGACATTGTAGACTTTAAAATGAAATTAGGGGCTATTCTATGTTTAGGGAGAAAAATCGGTACTTTTATGTCATTTTCCCTTGCAATCGAGCTTGTGAGAATCAAGGTTTGTTGGAATATGAAGAATATATATGTGAATCTTTGAATTGAATTACGGCGAGATCCGTTGATCGAATCAATTGGATGATGGTTGGAGTGTGTTCTCCTTCCATGGGGATGAACGTGGTATATTCACATGTTTAATTCCGACTTCGAATTAATGAGATATTCAAGTCTAAAAATTGTCTAATTCAAAGCCAAAATGACACTAAAGGTAGCTAAAAGCATTTAGTCCCACATTGGCCATGGGATGGAAGTTCGTAGTGTTTAAATAGAGAAAATTGAGAACAAAGGGCGTGCCCTTTGGGTACTTGGAGTTTTCGCGCGCGATTGGGAGGGAACCATGCCCGCACACACGCGCGCGCGCCACCGCTGGCGGCGGCCCGGCCGGCGCCGGCTCGGGCTCGGGCTCGGGTTCCCTACCCAGCTTGGTTCTTTTTGAATCAGGTCTCACGGGTATGGGTGCAAGCATACCCGCTCCGCTATCCGAACCGCCCCGCCACCGGATCCAAACCGCCCCGCCAACGGCTGTCTGTAAACCGTCGCGGCGGTTGGGCGGTTGGACCATTGCGACGGTTGAACCGAACCGTTGCAACGGTTCAGACCGAACCGTTGCAACTGTTGATGGGTTCGGACCAATCTGCCCCTCCCGGAGCGCTCCGTTCTCTCATTCTAAAACACACACCAAACGAAAACTCTCACTTTGCGTTCTGAACTGGAAGTGAAGTTCTGCGTTCTGAACTGGGAAGTGAAGTTCTGAAGTAACTTCCAACGAGAAGTGGGAAATTCAGTTTCCGAAGCGACTTCCAAAAGAGATTCTACAAAAAATTCATTCTGAAAGAGGGCTCAGGAAATTCAACAGATTCTTTAATAGAATTGTTGTCTGAATCTGGACTTCCGAGAAGAATATTCTTTCAACCTTCCTTCTTCCTCTACAGTGGGTGCTCCTCCAAAGTAAAGGCAAATATTCTCCCGAAAACGATGATTTGATAGTGCTATCCAAATACCGTGAAGGAGTGTTGTATCTTGGGAGACCAGCGTCCAGTAACCCGTTAGCACCGGTGCAGAGGAAGTAATTGTCTTAAGGAGATTCGCTCTAAGCGTACCTCATTCCAAGTACTGTATAAGTGAATTAATTTCTTTATACAGGGGATATACTGATATTCAGTATATTGAGACTGATTTATATATCTCTAATTGGTGTTAACCAAGGAAGGAAATTGAAAGGTGGTTTAAATTAAGAAACGTTCTATTGAACGGAAGACCTCCCACCTGATATTTACCGACCTGGCCAATTAGATTGTTGATATTTCAGTGATATTGATTAGTTATCAGATTGATTCCAGAAACCAACAAGGTTTACTACGTCCCCTTCTCTTCTCTATTAGCAGCAAGAGGGTCAAGCTGTACTCGATTAGCTGCAGGTTAAAGTGGTGCCAGTTGAAGACCTTTCATGGATCGATTACGCTCACATGGAATCACTCCTCTTATTCTTAATCATCAGTAGGGAACTAGATCTCGACGAGCTTTCAATGATGTTTTTTTGGTGAGAATATTGGAACTTCCTATTTGACTGGATGGTTATTACAATCAAAATAATTCTTCTTTTTTTTATTTGTTTACACTTTGAGATATGAACAATCGGCCATCAATCTTCTTTTAGAGATACCAAATTATGGTTTCCTCTAATATCTCAATAAGATAATGTTGTTAGAACTTTTTCAGCCAAGTATAAAAACAACCAACAAAAAAAATTGAAAATCTATCACGAGCGTTTTTGATGATCATGTCTTTTTTCCTCTATAAATTGATGTTTGAGAAGATTTTAATTCCAAGTTTGTTGTACATATTTGTACCAAAACGGGACTTCATCTGTGATATAAATGCACACGTATAACATGCACTCTGTCATGCTAAAATGATGGACCTAGAGAGACATATGGGGCGCTCACAAGTAGGGGTGCCATCGGATCGGATACGGATCGGATATTACCTCTATCATATTCATATCCGTACCAACCTTCGGATACGGATACGGATACGGATATTGGCGGATGTGGAAAAATGATATCCGTATCCGCCAAAATCGATGTCAGATATAAATCGGATATCAGCGGATCGGATGCGGATACTAATCGGATATGTAAAAAATGGATATGGCTAAAGATAAATTAAACAAAAATACTTATATTACTTTTTATCTCATCTACTACAATATTAAATGTGATACATACTATGATATTATTGTGTACATATCAATACATTCATCATATTCATTGTCATTCAACTTCTATAACAATAAATTACACGTCCTCAGGTGCTAAATGCCGATTCGGATGCCATGGTTGATGTCGAAATACTAAAATATCGTGTGGTACTCTTGCAAGAATCGAATACTTTCCACTATTACTTTTTCACCAACTCAAAATATCAAAATTTAATGCCTTATTCCATTGAAGAATAATCTCCTCCATACCGATATCATTATGAAGCATGCAACATTCGGATATCGGATCGGATACGAATAAGATACTACGTTTACCATATCCGTATCCGCACCTACTTTTCGGATATGGATACGATACGAATATTGACGGATGTGAAAAAATGATATCCGTATCTGGATTGGAGGCGATTCAGATGCGGATATCCGCAGATAATCCGTATCCGGTGGCACCCCTACTCACAGGCATCATTGAGAAAGAAAGAGGAAAATAAAATCCAAAAGTTACTTTTCCGCTCTATGGTGCTGGTAGGATTCGAATGGGCTGGTCCGGCCGTCTACCCTTACAGACCCGGCCTGGGCCCAAATATAGGGCGTGTCCAGGTTTGGGGAAGATAGCCCACGGCCTGTCCCGCAATACTAATAGCTGTTTGGCCTTTTTGGGGGTTGCAATCTTTTTTGCAAAATACCTCCCCAACAACTATAATTGTCCAAGATTATAGTCGTTGAAAGTTTTTGTAATTTTTTTTACAAATACCCCCTAACGGTTCTATGTGTCCAAATTATTTTTTTCCCAAAAAGAAGTTACATTTTAACTTTAATTTTAATTTTAAATTTTTTAATTCCGGGCCAGCCTGGGCGGGCCAGCGGGCAGAGCCTGAGTCCCCTGAAGGGGCTGGGCCCAGACTGGGTCGGGCCACCCGTCTTTTACAGCATGACCGGGCTTGGCCTGACGGGTTCAGGGCCGGGCCGGGTCGGGCCCGACCCGTGCACCCTTGTGTGGTGGTTTTTTTTCCTCTTAGTTGTATATATATAGAGAGAGATATAGAGTTGTGTCCTTCCAAAAGGATTTGAACCTGAATCCTTCCAACTCAAATACAACCCTCCGACATTCGAATACAAGATCCACTCTGTTGAAGTTGATCTATATTATTTAAAGTATCTATAAACTAAAATTAAGTGTTTTGAATATTTTTGCTCATCCATCAAGCGGCGCAAAATGGACGGCTGAAAGTAGTGAGTTGGTTAGATCTATATCTTTAGACATAGAAATTCTCGATCCGACCATTTGATTATTATCTAAATATTTAAAAACCCATACAAACTAATTTTTGTTAGGCTTCAAATATTCTACACCGTTAAACTAACCAACTCACTATTTAGGCCGTCCGTTTTTTTCCTACTTGATGCATGGGCAAAAAGTATTTAAAACACTTGATTTTGTTTATAAATACTTGAAATAATACAGATCAACTTCAATGGAGTGGGTCTTGTATTTAATGTCAGATGTTGGTACAAATCTTTTTAGAAGGACACAAGTATGTGTTGTGAGAAAAAATGTACCTCAGCCGCCAGCTAAGAGAGAGTCTCTTAGCATGCGCTTTAATATGGTCGCAGCTGACTGCGACATGGTCGCTGTCCTAAAAAATCATATATTTTCAGTGTAATTAGGACTGGGACCATGGTCGTGGTCCTAAGAAAATACTGCTAATGGTCCTAGTCCTCAGAGAAAACACGACTACCATGGTAGCAGTCCTCAGAAAAATATTACGACTTGAACACATTCCTCACAAAAAAACTGCGATCACGGTAGCAACGCTCAAAATTGTGGCTGAAATTCAGCCAGTCACGCCAGTTGAGAGACTCTCTCTCAGCTGGCGGTTGAGATACAGATCCCTCTATATATATATAATATATATATATATATATATTATATATATATATATATATATATATATATAAGAGATAGAGAGAGAGAGAGAGAGAGAGAGAGTGACTCGTGTCCTTCCAAAAATATTTGAGCCCAGATCCTTCCCGCTCAAATTCAACCTCAGACATTCGAATACAAGATCTACTTCGTTGAAGTTGATCTATATTATTTCTAGTATCTATAAACCCAAAATCAAGTGTTTTTAATACTTTTTGCCCATGCATCAAGTAAGGAAAAAAACGGACGGCCTAAATAGTGAGTTGGTTAGTTTAACGGTGTAGAACATTTGAAACCTAAAAATATTAGTGTAGGGGTTTTTAAATGTTTAGATCCTAATGAAATGGTCAGATTGAGAATATGTCTGAACACTGGCGGAGCCAGGGGGTGGCACAGGGTGGCACGTGCCCCCCCCGGGCCCGCAAAAAAAATAAATTCCCTACTATTATTAACCCAGGCAAAAAAAAAATTCCCTTAGCTGAGCTGAAGCCTAACAACCTCTCCTATTTTTTGCTCTCGCCGCTCGTTCTCGCTTGAAAATTGAAATCCAGGCTCCAGGGCTAGGGTTTCTGATCTCGCTCGTGGCTTTTGCACTGGTCGAAGACTCGAAGTTCTTCCCCCAAATCTCCAATTAAGGTAAAAATTTTCATTCTCTCAATTTGTTCTTTTTATGCTTTTTGAGGTCTAAGTCTGATTCTTGATTATCAAGGGAATTTGGGAGATCTTGTTTCAGATCCTTGGACTTCTAGTCTTCTCAAAACACTTCCAAATTTCAATCAAGTAAAAAAAAAAAATACTTCCAATCAATTGAAATCCGCCGCTGTCAGCCATGGAAGTCATAGATATATAGTTGACTTATAGTCCCTGTTAGTTGACTATACGTTATGTAGTTGACTTAACCAAAGCCATAGTCGACTAATCCTTTGTCTCACTTGATACCAACTCTCTGTTTGTCCATTAGTCGACTTGACAGAATATATAGTCGACTAATAGACCCTTGTAGTCGACTAACCCATTTCCCCTAGTCGACTCATCACTGGACTAGTCGACTTATAAAGAAGTTGTAGTCGACTTGGTTCAGTTATCCAGAAACCTGTCATTTGAGCTTATCTTGACCTAGTCGACTAATACCCATAGTAGTCGACTACTCTTTGGAAATGTCTGCGCAATTTGAAAACTGATGTTGCATTGCGTACTTTATTTGCAGAGGGATCTCCTTTTAGGAGGCGGAGAAGAGTCTACCATTCATAGACACAGTTTACAGTAAGTACCATGCTTCTAATTGAAGTGTTTTTTATTTCTTGAAGTTATTGAATTGATTATCAATAATAAATTTCATATTTTCATTATGCTTATGTTTGGATTATAAGATAACAACCATGAAATTGAGAAACACATATGATATGTTTGTAGGAATGGACAAATTTCTTATAAGAAAATCAAAACCAAATGAAAGTTCAAGTACGGGAGAAAGCGGTAATCAACTTGCGTCCAAGTGCCCAAACACTTCAACAATTGACAAAGAATCTGAACCTTCGTTAAAACAGAGACGCATTGAGACTAATTTAAAGAACTTTCAGCGGATCCTGGATTAAGAAAAGTAATATATGATAAAGGCACTTCTCCTAAAGCGAGATAGGAAAAGAAGAGCATATTTACAGAAAGGTCTTTGTCAGCCTTGTATGGGTTAAGATGACTACCCTCAAACTTTATTTAACAATAAATACCGTCGATTCAATCCAAAATAGTTTGACATGTATCCGAATTGGTTAGAGTATAGTGTCGAAAAAGATGCAGCATTTTGTTTATGCTGCTATCTTTTCAAGGTCAACATGAGCAATATGGTGGAGATGCATTTATTGTTGAAGGATTCAGAAACTGGGCTCATGCAACAGCGAAATTGAAAGCTCATGTTGGAGGCCCTAACAGTTCTCACAACTAGCAGTGGAGAAGTGTGAGAACTTGCTACGACAAGATCAACACATTGATAGTGTAATCTTAAAGACTTCACAACTTGCTCGAGTTCAATATCGGACTCGGTTGAATGCCTCGATCGATTCTATTCGGTATCTTTTGCGGCAAGGATTAGCTTTTCGTGGACATGATGAATCTTGCAATTCTAGAAATTGAGGTAATTTTTTAGAACTTTTGCAAGTTCTTGCAAAGAACTGTGAGGAGATAGAAAAAGTTGTTTTGCAAAATGCTCCAGAGAATCAGAAGATGACATCTCCTGATATTCAGAAAGATATTGTGTGTGCGGCTGCAACAGAGACCAGAAATGCTATTGTAAATGACATAAAGAATGAATATTTGCCATTTGGTTGATGAATCCCGAGATGTATCAACAAAGGAGCAGATGGCAGTTATATTACGTTATGTGGATAAAAAAGGCCATGTGATTGAGCGTTTTCTGAAAATCTTACATGTTTATGACACTAGTGCCACAACCTTGAAGCAAGCAATTGATGCTATGTTTGCTACACATGGATTAAGCATCTCAAAATTACGAGGACAATGCTATGATGGGGCAAGTAACATGAGGGGTCAATTCAATGGACTCAGAGCTCTTATCTTGAATGAAAACAAATCTGCCTTTTATGTTCATTGTTTTGCACATCAGCTTCAGTTGGTATTAGTAGCTGTTGCTAAAAATAATTCTAAGATGGATGTGGTGTTCACAGTTGTTGCAAATATTTGCAATATTGTTGGGGCTTCTGCCAAACGTCGTGACATTCTCCGGGAAGCACAAGCTAATGAGATTCTGAAAGGACTTGAAAGTGGTGAACTCAGTACTGAGAGAGGTTTGAACCAGGAAATAGGGCTTAAACGTGCTGGTGATACGCGTTGGAGCTCTCATTATTATGCAATGCTAAACTTGATGTTTTATACACAACTGTGATTGTAGCTCTTGAGAGTATAGAGAAAACATCATGCGCTGAAAAGAGAGGAGAAGCTGTGTTGATTCTACAAATGATGCGAACTTTTGAGTTTGCATTTTTTATTCATTTGATGAAAAGTGTTGGGGATCACCAATGAGTTGTCTTTGGCGCTTCAAAGAAAAGATCAAGATATTGTGAACGCCATGGATCTTGTTAAAATAACCAAACAACGATTTCAATAAATGAGAGACGATGGATGGGATTCTTTCCTTGAGCTTGTTTCTTCATTCTGTGTCAAACATGATATCGAGATCCCTAACATGGATGATATGTTTATACCCACAGGGAGATCACGCTGCAATGCTCAGAACTTTACCAACATGTATCATTATCGGTGTGACTTATTTTATGCAGTTATAGATTTGCAGGTTTAAGAGCTAAACAATCGTTTTACTGAGGCGAACACTGAGTTACTTCTTTGTGTAGCATGCTTAAATCCTAGTAATTCTTTTGCTGCATTTAATAAGGAGAAGTTACTTCGTCTTGCTGAATTTTATCCTAATGATTTCTCAACAACTGAGATCATGACTCTTGATGATCAATTTGATACATTCATTCATGATATGCGATCAAAAAGTGAATTTCTGCAACTAAAAGGGATTGCAGGTCTTGCACTGAAGATGGTGGAGATGAAAAAAGATGTGGTATATCATTTTGTCTATAAACTTGTGAAGTTTGCATTGATTTTACCTGTGGCAACTGCAAATGTTGAGAGAGTATTTTCTTCTATGAATATTGTGAAATCTAAACTGCGCAACCTCATGGGAGATCAGTGGACGAATGATTGTTTGGTAACATATATCGAATCTGATGTATTTGATACTATTAGTAATGATGTAATCATGGAACGGTTTCAAAATATGTCAAAGCGTCGAGACAGTTTGTAAGGTATTATCATTAGTTTATTTCACTTTTATTTTAGGTGATTGGATTTTGTTTTCTTTAATATGTAAGGAGTTTGATTTGCAAGTTATACTTTTGAAGTTGGATGTGCAGTTTCATACTGTAACAATCACTTTTATGCAATAGAATATTGGTTGAGAGATTTCAAGTTTGAGACCCCTCCCTTTCTCCTAGTATTTTAGAAAGAAAATCATTATTATTTAGTATTAAATATCCTTACAATTTTGATATTATTGCATGTTATTTTATGCCGCCCAACTTTGAAATCCTGGCTACGCCACTGTGTCCTGAAGACATAGATCTAACCATCTCACTACTTTCGGCCGTCCATTTTTCGTCGCTTGATGGATGGGCAAAAAATATTCAAAACACTTGATTTTTGGTTTATAGATACTTGAAATAATATTGATCAACTTCAACGATGTAGCACCCCGTTCCTGGGATACGTACCCAGATACGTGTCCCGACTTTTTCGACCGTATTATTACAATTTTCTTCCAGTATTTATTTTTAAATTGTGATTCTCATATTTTTTGTATCAGATCTAGATTCTCAGTCTTAGAGTCAGCCCTGACCCAGACCGGGAACCCGATACCAGCCTGCTGTCCGATTTGACCTTTTCAGTTGTCCAATTTGACCGATTTCAGTTTCAAACACTGTTTTATAATATTTTATATTTTCATGATTTTCTGGGGGCCACCTCTAGAATCCATTTCCCACACAGAGCAAAGTGGCACACAGAGCAAAGTGTCACACCACACACGTGGTGGGTGCCACCTCTTGAATCTGTGGGGGCCACCTCTTGAATTTGTGGGGCTACCTCTTGTATCAACCCTCAGAGCAAAGTGACATATAGAGCAAAGTGTCACACCACACGCGTAGTAGGGGCCACCCCTTGAATCTGTGGGGGCCACCTCTTGAATCTGTAGGGCTACTTCCTCCTCCTGCCTATGTCGCCTGGTGTTAGCGTGATAAACATTCTCAGTGCCTATTAATACACACACATACCTGTTCAATGATAACTCCATGAGCACGTGTTATTTGGTCTCTCCCCTATTCGAATAATGGTACTCGCGTATCGGAGTTCGAATGAGTTCTATTGGAAGTGCGGGCTCCAGCGTGAACTATCGATGTTGTGGGACGCCGGTGGGAAAGGGACAAGAATAACATAAGAACATATCAACCAAACAGTAATAATATTAGGAACGTGGGATATTTGGTCTCTCCTTTGTTCGGGTAATGGTACTCACATATCAGACCCGGGTAAGTTCTATAGAGTATGAACTCTAGTATGGAGGCGCTGGTAGGGAGGCGATTGAAATATCAAACGATACTGATTGTTATTATTGAATAACTTAAAATGTAACCCCTTTATATTCTCCAGTTATAGTGTTATGCCCTGAGTTGACACCTTTCTTCATAACATATGATGATTACTCTAGACATACTATAGTTCTGTTACTCTTAGGGCAACTCAAGTTGTATAAATTCAGACGATGGTAACATGAGATATGTGGTACATAGATGAGGGTTTCCTTATTTGGATTATCCCCTTATCGTATCTGTCCCGTGAATTCATAATCTGAGCTTGTGCAACTAGTTTTATCCATACTTGTATTTATCGCATGTTTAACTTATTTATCGCATGTACCTATGCTCTTCATTCTGCCTTCTATGCATGTTTTCAGTTTCAGATTCATCGATATATATGATTTACTGTTGTTCTTTTAATTTCCCTTATGTTATTTATTATTACTTGTACCTGTATACTTGAACCACATCACTTGATCATGTACACGTGTACCTGTTATGCACGCCATTTGGCTTTATTATATGTACTCGCAGGGTTGCGTCTGACAATCTTAAATTCTCATGTCCAGATCTTAGAGACCGGACCTTGGTGGCCTTACTGGAGCAGATTAGAGTGCACAGTGGATCCTTCCGTGACGATCGGAGTGTAACAGAAGCTTGGATTATCACCGCAGCTCTTCCTCCCAGTTCCTCTCCTGTTTGGTTCTCGAGACCCTTCTTACTGTTTGTGAGCACCTCTCAGCTTTTGTATATCTCTTCATATGATGTACTGTTGTATTTTCTGGGATTGTAATATTCCTGTAATATTGTATTACTCTCTGTGATAACTATGTACTTGTACTTTTCTGTTGGAATGTATATGATCACTGTGCTTTCGCACTCTGATTCTTTCTTATACTGATGCTTAGAGTATATACGTGAGGGTATTTCTGACCTGCGTATATACATCGCAGTGACGTCTCCGTACCCGCTAGATCGGGCGTCACAAACGGAGTGGATCTTGTATTCGAATGTCCGAGAGTTGTAGATAGTTGAAATAATATAGATTTCTAAAAGTAGATCACAAGTTTTTAAGAAGGTACTTATAATTTTCCAAAAAGAAATATTTGATCGATGATGATTTTGATTAGATTCACAAATTATAGGTAAAAGAGGAGTTTTGATTGGATTCTATATGGAAGGGCTCTTCACCTGTAAGTGCAAAGAGAAGAAAAGATGTGTTTGACATGTTATAATTCATTTGAGAATCTAAAATTTTCATGCAAAATCCTCTGCATAAGCTCAATTTAGTATTCTCAAGAATGTTGGATTCCTGTCTATCAAATTCCTTCTTTCTTTGGGATTGTATTTTCCTTCGTAAAATGTGGGTATCTTGTTAAGTTGAAGAGCCAGATTATTGCCTTGATGGACTGTCATCACACACAGCCAACACGTTGATCCCGAAGCGACGGTGAAGCTCTTCGAGTCATGACATTGGGCGAGTTCAGAGTTTCAAGTTGATGGCAAGAATGGAGCGATAGAGCCTTGCAGAGTGGTGGAGTCTCCAGAGCGGAAGATCACGTCGAAGCACCTAGTCAGAGGAGCACTCCGCAGTAAACCCTAGGTGCTTAACGGAAGCGACCCAGTCCAGCTTGGAAGCGGTCCAACTCGAAAGCAGCCCAGTCCAGCCTAAAAGCGGTGCAGCTTCGTGGTTTTTCCGATTTGAGTTTTTCACGTAATTTCTGGTGTCTTTGATTGATTTGTGATTCCTTCTCTTTTCTTCTTCCACTTTGTTGTCGATCCCAACATCTTACATTCCTTCTATTGGTATTAATCCATTAACAAAAAGGAACTAATTTTTTAAAATATTTCTATTTTTTTTCACCTTTTCTTCTTTTCCTTGCTACAACTACCCCTAGCAGATTCATCATCGCCCATCATTAGCGCCCCCCCCCCCCCCCCAAACACACCACACACACACAAACCACCACTCGCCCACCGACATCACCATTAGCCATTTGCTTGCTATCACGAACCCATCACTACCACCACTGAGTCATCATCACCATTATTGGCTCCAGTGCCACTACTACGTCATTACCATCACATGCTCGACTTCGTCGTCATCACTAATATTGTTGCCGCCTTCACCACCACCACCACCGCTGTCACTGCCTTTAGCTTATTGCCACTTCCCTCCTCGCCGATTGCCACCATTGTGACTCACAATACCACTGTCACATCACCACAACTCGCCACCAACACTATCACCGCCAAAACTGGTCTTCAGTGGCACTGGCCTCATTGCAATGCCATTAGGCTGCCACTATTGCCACCACCACTACGCAATGTGCCATCACTACCACCACAAACCATCAATGTCCGCCTTGATTACCATCTTGTCACCCGTCTATGCCGCCGCCACCGCTGCGACTATCATCATCATTATTGACCACCACTATTATTTCCACCTTTGTACTGTGATAACAAGCAATCACCATCCATGCCACTGACAAATTACTGTCAATATTTCACAACTAATTTGTTGTTACTACTATTGTTGTCATGACCAACTTCATCGTAATAGCACCATCTTCGCAGCCAATCACCACCACTCTAGCTCATCACTGCCGCTACCACCGTTCGCCACCACACCCTTGCATTGTCATCTCTATCACAGTTACCCTCACCACTATTGTCACTACCATCATTATTCTAAAGAACTTGTTGCCGCCTTCAACACCATCACCGCCACCACTCTCTTAACACCACTGTCACACAGCCACCAACTCGCCGCCCACTCGCCGCCAACAGTATCATCACTCAACATTGACCTTATCGCATTGCCACCACAAGCAATACCATCATGCCGTCAGTATTGCCACCACCACCACCACCGGTACCGACCGCTACTATTATTGCATCCTTGCGCTGTAACAACCATTAATAGCCACCTCTATCTGTCATTAACAAATGTGTTGCTAATATTTCACCACTAATTCGTTGTTACTACTACTGTCGTCGTGACCAAACTCATCGTAATAGCACCGTAGCCTCTTAGGGTGTAACGGGTCGGGTTTGGATAGGGTCGGATCCATGCCATATCCGAACCCGATAAGGAATTCGGGTTCGAACTCGGGTTCGGATCGGAATATCTTCTTTCTTATCGGGTTCAGGTCAGATTCAGATTTTAAATAGGTGTATTAAAGTTCCAATGAGAGTTATTTTTTAAAGTTGTATTTCGATTTTATTAGATGTAAAATGAAAATTTATATACTTTGCTTTTAATAATATGATCACGTTCTCATTTTATAATTTTACTAATTTAAATATAGTGAAATGTATGATGATATGTATCATTTTGTAGCATATACTCTCTTTTCGGGTTTGTTATCGGTTTCGGGTTTGAAATAGGAATACCTGAACCCGACCCGATAAGGATTTCGGGTCTAATTTTTAGATCCAAACCCGATCCATTAGTAAAAGATCAAATCGGATTATCGGATTTTCGGGTATCATTTACAGTCCTAGTCGCCTCTGCAACCACCATTAATCTGTTGTTACCACCGTCACCACCACCACTCTTATGTTATCATGATTTCATCCGCCACACCATCATTATTCTAACTTACCAAACACAATGGTATTATGTAATGGTATTACGTTTGCTGGAAAATTTAGATACACCAGTCATAGTAACACAACATTCCTAATTGGAATCAGATGCCTAATAATTAGATTCTTATGACATGAAAATGTTGCATTCCAGGTCCAACACGGCCCAAAAGAAATTTAGTAAACAAAAAAGAACTTGTTTATAGTTGATAGGTATAATTGGAACATGTTATACTAACTACAATATAATCACAGTGCTAAGAGTGGCAACATAGACTAATTATCCAATCAATCGACTATGAATCCTTGGATTTGGATCGTCCAAATTGTATTTGAAAATTCAAATCCAAATCTAATAAGTTTATTGAGTTTGGACCATCTAGTGAACTCTTTGTTTGTGGGTTTGAATGCTCAAGTGGATCCGACCCGAAGGCGACCCGTTACCACCGGCTAATTTGTCCAAAGGTTTTTTTTTTTTTTTTTTTTTGAAAATCTCATTTTAATAAATAATTTCAGAAAAAGGCCTCCTCAAAAAATAATTCTCAAAACTGACCTCTCCCTTGCCACGTCGACGAGAACCGTTTTTGTCTTGCCAGTGTGTCACTGACAGGTGCGTGTAGAGGTTAAAATCCGTGTTCGGGTTTGTCAAAGCCGAACACAGAAAATAGTTCAAAATTCAAGTTCAGGGTTATTAAACTCGAACCTGAGCTGGAGCAATTTATTCCTTTTTTTCTTTCTTCTTCTTCCTATTCTCTCTCTGTGTTGATTCCCTTCCCCCTCCTCCTCCCCCCCTCCCCTCGCCTCCCCTCTGCCCTCAGGAGGGGGAGGGCGGAGGGGAGGAGAAGGCACAGAGGGGGAGCTCCACCACCTCCATGGTCAGGGTGAGTTCCCCCTTCGCCCTCCTCTGCTGTGAGGAGCAGCAGGAGGAGGGAATAGGGCCGGGGGGAGGGAGAGGGAAGAGGTGGGGAGGAGGGGTCAGCAGATAGGGAGGAGGAAGAAAATGAAAGAAAAAAATGGGATTTTTTTTTTTTGATAGCGCAGGTTCAGGTTTGATAGATCTGAACCTGAATGTTGAACTATTTTTGCGTGCACCATTCGCCTGCTAGCGAAACCCGAACGCAAATTTTCACCATTCGCCCGCCTGCTAGCATCACACTGGTGAGACGAACCGCTGCCCATTGTCATGGCGCCGACGCGACGTGTTAGAGGTTAATTTTGTGAAATATTTTTTGTTTTTGAGAGGGCTTTTTAGGAGATTATTTATTTAAATGGGTTTAAAAAAAAGAAAAAGAAAAGAAAATAGCCTTTTGTCCAAATCAACCATCCGATATTCTCTCCGCTGCTCAAGTTCCTTACGGTCCACACACCTCCCCTCGCTCACTCGCCCACTTCTCTCAATTTTTTAATTCCTCGTCTCCTCCCACGAGTTCGTTGCCGTGTAAATTACAAAAAATTATAGCGAGAAAACAAGAGAGAGAAACCCGAGCCTTCACCCGGAAGGTCCGAGCACCATGTGTTCCTGCAGCGATCTTGGGCACCGCAGCTCCGCCATGCTCGGCCGACGAAGCGCCAGGCTCCTCCTCCTCCCCTCGTCCCTCCGCGGCGCCGTACGGTTCGGATGCATCCTCGGAGATTGCACGGCGCCGAGGCTGTCGGTGTCCTCGTCGCTTGCCTCCGTCGTCGGTGCCGGCAACGCGATCGCCGCCGCGGCGGCGGCCGCTGGAGGGACGGGATCGGCGCACTCCGCGGTTACGTCGGCGATCGCGCATGTGGCGGTCACGGCGGTGGCGATCGCCTCGGGGGCCTGCCTTTCGACTAAGGTCGATTTCCTTTGGCCGAAGGTGGAGGAACAGCCTGGTAATTGCTCTTCTTTTCTTTAGTTTATTTAAAAAAAAAAAATGGTTTCTTTAAATTTTTTTTTTTTTTAAAGTATTGCTTTCGAATTTAAATGGATTAGAATTGTGTAAGTGAATTTATTGTAGATTATGGTCATTAGAATGTTGCATGCTTGAGAGGGACTGCGGTTCTTATTTATATGGTACAGTTGGAAAATGGATATCTCGGATTGAGCTGCAAAATCAAGTTCAAAGAAGAAACAAAGAGGTTAGACCCTAACGTACTAGATAATTTTTTGGGTTTTAGGGTTACGCTGTTTGGCAGTAGGAATTTGGCGAGAAAAGAAAGTGGAGATTTTCCATTTCTCCCAGGTCCCATTGAAACTATAGAAATTGGAATTTCCATATTAGTTTTCTATGTTGGTATATTGAGAACTTTTTTCTTTCTTCCTTCTTCTTTTTGATATTAAGATGGAATGTATATGACTTAACATTAACTCTTTATTCTTTTTGCACTGTCCTAAATTCCATGTGCCAAGCATGGAACTAGAGGGACTTGGGATATATTCCCTTATTTTCTTTCTAGTATTTATACCCTCTTTAGGCAAGATAATGAGTCAGGATTGCTCGAGCGCTCTGTAGCCCAGACTAGGATCCCTATTTGACCCCAGTCCATTCACAAATGGGTAGCCAGGAAGGGTAGTGCTATCATCTTTAAGATCATATAATTTTTGGGTTGGGCCCTAGGTGTACCTTTAACCTAGTTGTACTTGTAGCTTGTTTCTTCAGTGGCTTGGGTTTGATCCAAGTGTAGGCCCTAGCCTTAAATCTCTAAAGAAGTCATTTTCTTAAAAAAAATTATAACCTCCATTTGCATGACAAGGAGATCGAACCTTAGAACCCAAGAGTTGAAAAATTATGTCTTTTACCATTACACTAATAGTTTAACTATGCATGGGCTAGCCCATTAGGGTGTTCATGACTCCATGCAAACACTTGATATGGTTAGCTAGAAAGCCTTAGTGACGTAGGAATTCTATTTGGGTAGAGTTAGGGGTTAGTCTTGTTCAAGCCTTAGTTTGGTAAGGTTCGAGCCAGAATTTTAGGCATGGGCCATGATTGTATGCAGATCATCATCATCATTCTTTTCTGTATTGAAACCCTCAACAAAAGTGGAGGGTTCGAGAGCCTCCAAACTTTTGGGAAATGTTTCCTCAGTTACACAATATAACTGAAAATTTATTTTGATCTATAGGCTGTTAATAAGACGAAGGAGTTCCATTCAAACCTTTCCTCCAAAGATACATTTCTTCGAAAAAGTTTAGTTACTTTACCTGCACTGCAAAGCCATGAAGCTATTTTAGGTGAAAAGTAATTATGGTTTGTTTGTAGTTGCAATGTGGAATAGGGAGGGGTACTCTGATCCCTTGTTACCTAAACTGTTAAGAACACCTGTCAATCTTCTTATATGCTTCATCAAGGTTTTACTTAAGCACAACTATTGTTTTTTCTTTATAGCTTTGTTGCAATGAACTCATAAATTATCAAAAGAAAAAACAAGGTTTGAAATATCGCTCGTATTTGGGTCCGATATGATATGACCTGATATTACCAAAACGGTACCCGATATTGCCGATACGACAATTGAAATGACCGATAAATGATCAATATTGCTGATTCTGATACCAAAATCCTGTGGCCATACAAATACCGATACCGAGATTTCAAGCCATGGAAAAAGTCTAAAACTTTGCTCCTACGGTTGCTATATGCAAAAGAAGAATGAGGACTATTATAATCTTTTTGCAGTTCTTTAGAGATTTATCTCTTCATTTGACTCATCCCACACCTTTTTCAAGCAACTTTAAAGTGCATTAAACAAAGTGGTTAGCAAGAATGGGGTGGAAGTCTTTCAATTCTTTGTTTTCTCTCAATATAAAGGGGCAATGGAACACAATGATTTTGTAATTTTATTGTATTCTATAATTTTATGGCATTGCATAGTTTAATCAACTTGGTTTTATGTATTTGGGAGGGGTGTCCATGGTTTGGGTTGGTTGAGACTTATGACTCTTGTACAAGACTGTTTGAGCCTACCGGAATCTAACCTGTTTAATAAGTGGCTTAGATCTTGCACCTGAAACCAACCTGGCTAACCCAACGTGTGTAGTCGTTTACTAACAGGGTCGGACTATGAATTTAACTGATGTATGCCTATCAGGATTTTATTAAGAGATGTAATATTCCATGTGAAGGATTTCAATCTACTACCAGTCCTAACAAAAAACTAAGACCTACTTCAATCACCATGACCATAACACTCCCTTTTTTTACGTGGAATGTTGATTGTTTTTCTAGTGAGTTGGTTGACTAGATCAGACCAATTAAGAGGTCAGACCAGAAACTGTTCTATTTATTATGCTTTTTAATCAGTGAAACTTCTTCCTCATGTGAAACCATTTACAATCATGGACCAATCTACATCCCACCAACTCCGTTTGTGTACAGGTAATGTTTATCTATTGAGTTGTGATTGCCAGTGCTCTTCATCCAGATGGTTTTATAACAGAATAAACTCTTGGATGGAAGCAGCCCAATTTTTTTGGTTTCTTGTTTTTATGCTGCCGCATTTGTATGATATTTGGGTTTCTTTACTTTATGTAAGTAACAACTGGAGTTATAATGACCAATTGAGTATTGAGTCTCATTAGTCGAGGCTTTATAGTTTTGACTGTAGGTGCTAATTAAACTGAAACTCTGGTTTATCCAGAGTCTTCACTCTTAACTATGCTATTCATCTAAATATCATGCACTGCCGCAAGGTATTTACGTCTTTGTCAGTATGAGTCTAAATTAATAGTCTTCTTTCAAAAGTGCTCCTCAGATCAGTTAAATTAAAATCTTTACCGGCTCACATTTACCAGTTCATGTCATGCTAGCTTGTTGGATGGTTGCTCTGCATTATTTTTCTTCTTTGATATTTGTGATCAAACATAAAAGATGGTCAACCTTATTTGCAATAAACTTCATACATGCAGCTTACTGTTTATTCACTAATTTTCCCCATACGATTGATTTGCGCAATGCAGATTCTCTCATATTTGATGGAGTAGATGTCACTGGGTACCTGATCTTTAAAGATTCTGAGGTTCATTATTCATCCTCTTTAACTTGCACGCATATATATATATTTTTTGGGATCATCCTTCAACATGTCACTGCTTTTTATTTTAGGTGCAAAAGGCTATTTCTTTTGCGAGAAAAGCTCACCTTGGCCAATTAAGGAAAACAGGGGAACCTTATGTTACACATTGTATCCATACAGGAAAAATCCTAGCTGCTTTGGTACCATCAAGTGGCAAACGAGTATGTACATCCCTCAATTATCTACTAGTGATTTTGTCCAAGACTTAATATACATACAACTTACAACTGTACGGTAATATGACAATTCTTGAAAACTACCATTGCGTAGCTAAGTTTCCTGCATTTCTTTCTTCCTGTTTCTTTTCTCCTTACAGGCTGTGAACACTGTTGTAGCTGGAATTCTTCATGATGTGATTGATGACACATTTGAAACTTTGAATAACATAGAACAAAATTTTGGCAATGATGTAGCTGATTTAGTTGCTGGTGTTTCAAAACTAAGCTACATAAATCAGGTATGACCTGAAAACATTCTTCTTCATAGAAAGATTTTTTAGTGACGAAGAAATTTGGATACTTTATTACCATGAGATGTTTGATATATTGCTTAGAAATAACATTGAAATATATTAGTAAAGATTTGTTGCTTGGCCGCATTAGAAATGAACCAAATGCCCTACCGCAAAATTTATCATCTTCAACTCATTTTTTGACTTTTCTTTAGTCCAGTGTCATCTTGAAAGTTTGCGTCCTTTTTGCATCAGCTTTAAATTGTATAACCAATGAAGTAGGTTTTCAGCAGACTTACTAACTTGAAGACAAGCCCCTAAATGCTCATCTTTACCTTTGTTAGGAATAGTGAAGCAGAAGGTTTCTAAGTCTGGGGGTAAGAAATTCGGGGCGAGCAAAGAATTGAGGTTAGAAGCTGGGAGAAGAGAAGTAGGTTTGAGAATCATATTGAAATGTCAAGGAATAAGAGAAACACATAAGCACACTCAATTCAATCAATCAATAACTCGATTCATTCATCAAAACAAATATAACTATTCAAAACTTACACTAGCTTCGTAAGTAGAAAACTTTATAACTATAGTTACAAGTAAAATCAAATTAAGTTAAATCTCACACCTAAGATAAACATAAATAACGATATAAACCAAATCTAGATCTAAATCAATATTAAAAATAGTGATAGTGTGAAGCGTAGAGCTCCACCTCCCGGTGGCTAAAAGCATAAATAGTGTACATGAAGTATAAGCTACATGGTTTTATTTAAAAAATAAAATAAAATAAATAAATAGAAAAAATTCTAAAAGTATTAATTTTTTTTAAAATGATCATGACATATGTTTTAGTGTATATCAACAACACAAACCACCACACACACACACACACATATATATATATTTAGTATATAAAAAAGGCACTAAAGCCACCACCAAATATATAAAAATGAAAAAAGATAAAGTAATCTATAAAACCAACTCGAACCCACCATTATCAAAACCCAACAATGCATCCAACATCAAAAATAAAACAAAAGGAACTCATTAATGGTTTATTGTTATTCATTGCCCTCTATCTGGGTTTCTGGAAGTTAGAAAGTGGTTATTGAGGCTTCACCAAGACAAAATAGGTCTCACCAGCGTATTGAGGCTCACTGGCATCAATTAAGGTCAAAGAGGGTTGCTATCAAAGATGGAAGTGTGATGGTGAAAGTTTACGGTTCATCAATTGGTTGTCGAGACTTTATTGCTCGAGAGAGAGGAAAGCCTTGGCTCGATGACTTAGGTATACTAAGAAAGCAAACCCCAACCCCACACCAAAAAAAAAAAAAGAATAGAAAACGAAATCACTTGAGTCGAATAATAAGAAAATTGAAATACCTATGCTACGCTATAGAAAAGCGTAGCTTAGACTAATTTAAAATTGCAAACCGCTACACCATTTTTGCTATATATAGCAGAATGAAGCATATAATCACCACTTCATTATGAAGCTAGTTTTTTCAACATTAACCTAAATATTCTAGTTAGATTTTATAGATAATTCCAACTACTAAATAAATAACTAAATGTAAATCCAAACTCCTTAAGGTCTTCTTTGGATCATTGGAGTTAAAAATCCAATGGATTTGATTTTGATTGAAAATCGGTTAGATTGCACATGTTTTCCATGTCTAGAAATTCTTTGGATTATAATCCAAAGAGTTTGTTTGGATGCCACATCAACTTGATCACAAGTCATTAATCTTTTTACCAAAAAGTAGTTTCGTAGCCAAAACAAATCCTTTGGGTCATATAAAATGTCTTGATCTCTTTTTTTCCCCTTCAAATGATCAAGCCTTTTTTTCGGGCACAATCCTTAGGATTTTAGTTAAAAGTTAAAATCCAAACAAGCTATTCCTCTGAATTTATCAAATCCATTGGAAAATTGGAATTAGGACTAGATCCCTTGGGATAGGATATATCCCATCATGACCCCAAGGGGAGGGGAATTTCCACATTAAAGGAGGCCCAACATAAGCTAGGTGGATGTATGTGGTCTAGAGGCTCTCCATTAATTTTCCCCATGGAAGGGTGATGTACTTTTCTATCTTAAACTGATGGAGACGTCTAGTCGCTTCATTTAGTCTATTTTAGATGGTTTCTTTTAGTTGCTTATTTAGTTGTTATTTTGTCACATATTGGTTGTGTGGGAGTTTTTATTTTGTTGTAGGCCTATAAAAGGTCAAACCTGCTTAAGAGTTCACTAGTTGATGATTATGAAAATTGCTGTTTGCGCATTTGTAGCCAGTGTGTTTCGGATGAGATGCCCAAGGGAAAGATTTTCAGACCCCTCTTTGGGTGATAAACTCTAGGATGAGAATTTTTAGTGTTTGTCCCCCATCATTTTGATATCAGAGCTTAAATCCTGAATTCATCCATAAAAAAATTTCTCTTAAAAAACCTAGTTCTCTTCTCCTTAAACCCTAGATCCAATCCTTGTTTTAGCTTGCTAAAAAAAGAAAGAAAAAAGAAAAGAAAAGAAAGATAAAAAAGATAAAAAAATCGGTGTTCTTGCTTCTTCCTCCCTCCACGAGAAGTCAGGAAACAACCTCACTGCACCTCTCGAGCCTGCCGCCATCTTCGATCTCCTCCACCGACCTCACCACGCTACCTTGATCAGACCGCTATCACCAGCATCCATCACCGACGCAACAACTCCCCCTTCGACTTTGCCACCGACATCGCCCTCGCAGTCTAGTCTCGCCACCGCTGCACCTCCCTTGTCGATGTTGCCTCGTCTACTCCGCTTCATCTTCGCCACCGCCATCATCGTGATGGCTCTCGTCATCCTCGTACCAAATCTCATCATCTTCGTCATCATGCCAGACCAGACCTCCAAGCCAGCATCTTCTCCTACATTGTCGCCGCCTTAGATCAAGACAGTCGCCGCCTTCCGCCTGCAACCATCGTCGGTCGAAGAGCTTCGCAGTGCCCTGATAAGCTGCCATCACCTGCAGACAGAAGGAGAAGAAGAAAGGTTAGAAGGTCTTCAAATAAAGATTCAACTCGAACTCTCAATTATAAAAGAAAGTTGATAACGAGTTTAAGATGTAGACCTGCAAGGAGACCCGATCCGCTTCATCTCAGCCCGGATCCAACCCAAGTGGAGTCAGCTCGAGCCGCTGACGTCATCGACATCTTGCTGAAGTCATCAACTTCTTGCTGACGTCTGCGACTCGATGAGCCGAACTCGAGCCAAAGGCTCAGCCCCGAGCCGATACTATTCACAGACTAGAGCAACAACATTTTCGCGCCTGTTTTAGGCTCGATTTGAGCCTAATTCGCGCTGTTTTCGAGATAGTCTTCTTCCATCGCACACTACCGCTGTTTCAGGACCTTATGCATGATTTTCAGCCTTCAGTTATGATAATTTTTTCAAGAAATTTTAGAGGAATTCGCCGTTGGGCGTGAACGACTCACTCCCTCAGGTGAAATCTTACTCGAGCTGATTTATCAATTGCCGATTACTTGCTATACTTGTGGACTGTAATAATTTTGTGAGTTGATTTGTATTTTGTTTCTATTTAGTAGTTTACATCATTGTGTTTTACTATCATCAATTGTAGGACCGCTTGTTGCATTTAGAAGTTGAACGCTAGGATATTTTAATTTTCTCATTTAGTGCATACATTTAATTTTATTTGAGTCTAAAAATTACATGGCATCCATTTGATTGTTTGTCGCATTTATATCTAGTTAGGTGCATGTGTCATAACGAAAAATCCAACATGAATAATCTAAATAAGCTGGATTGTATGTTTAGGCAACTTCAGGAAAGAATCAAATTACAAAACACGTTAGATAAGCTTGATCATTTTATTGGACAACATTGGGAAAGGGTAGAATCACGAGACACATGAGCACAAAATGATCTTTCAAAAAGTCAACTAGTTAATATTGCGCCTGTTGATGATGTTGTTGACCCGAAAATTGTTGAGGATGTTAATGCTCCTTTTGAAATCGCTAGTGTCGTTCAGAATACATCAATTGAGTCATGTCTTTCACTTTCAAGTCTTGATGAGATCCTTGTTTTTCTAGAGGATAATAGCAATATTAGTGATGTGTGGATGCATCAGTTGAATCTAGACACCCATGTCAAATGATATCACTATTTCAAAGGATGAACTTAGTGAGTCAATTGCATTGCATTTGCCTGTTGTGTATGATAAAAACCTCTAGATAGATTGCAATTTGCAATGATGACTATAAATTTGCTGCATTTTCATATAGTATTTTGTAGAAATTTTCAATTGTTAATAAGATTACAGGTATGTTTCACCTTGAGATTGTGGGTACGTTTCACACTCGGCATAGATGTACCTATAGGATTCTGAGGAGGATTGCTTCCATCACCGACAAGTTGGATATCCTGGGATCCTAATATCAGCCCGATTTTCAGTGGAGAGGATTCGATTCGGCTGCTGCTTATGTTTTTTTGGATCTACCATCGCCTACGACAGATCTGTCACAGAAGCCAGTCCCACCCTCATCACCTTGGTTCAGCCTTGATGAACATCTGTTGGGTCCATGACCACCACCATAGCCTAATTAACCTGAGATTTACATTCGACACAGTCGAGTTTTCCCCAACCCCGGGGAATGAAATACATCAATGACTTCTGTCTTTTATCTTCAAGTCTTGATGAGGTCCATGTTTCTCTGAAGGATACCATCGATATTAGTAATGTTGTTGATGCATCAGTTGAGTCTAATACACTCATGCCAAATGATATTACTATTCCAAAGGATGAACTTAGTGAGTCAATTGCATTGCATTTGTCTGTTGCATATGATGAAATCTCTAGACAGATAGAATTTGGCAATGATGACTATAAATTTGCTGCATTTTCATATAGTATTTTGCAGAAATTTGCAGTTAATGAGATGATATATATGTTTCTCCCTGATATTGTGGGTACGCTTCACACTCGACGTACATGTACCTATAGGATTCTGAGAAGGATTGCTTCCATCATCGACAAGTTGGATATCTTATAGGATCCTAGTATCAGCCGACTTTCAGTGGAGAGGATTCAACTCGGTCTGCTACTTATGTTTTTTTGGATCTAGCACCGCCCATAGTAAATCTGTCACAGAAGCCAGTCCCACCCCCACCGCCTTGGTTCAGCCTTGATGAACATCTGCTGGTCCACGACCAACATCATGGCCTGATTGAGCTGGGATTTACACTCGACAGGGTCGAGTTTTCCCCAACACCGGGGGAATGATGAGGACATCTAGTCGCTTCATTTAGTCTATTTTAGTTGGTTTCTTTTAGTTGCCTATTTAGTTGTTTTTTAGTCCCATATTGTTTGTGTGAGAGTTTTTCTTTTGTCGTAGACATAAAAGGCCAAGGCTGTTTATGAGTTCACCAGCTGATGATTATTATGAAAATTGATGTTTGAATATTTGTAGCATGTGTGCTTTGAGTGAGATGCCCAAGGGAGAAATTCCCAAACACCTCTTTGGGTGATAAACTTTAGGTTGAGATTTCCTACTGTTCGTTCCCCATCATAAACCTTTTGATCAAGAATGATTAAATTGTTTGTAGACTGAGTTGAATCCATAAATTGGAGTTTTCTTATTGGGGGAAGCCATAAAAATATAATTTACAAAAAATTAATAAACTGATTTAGACTGACTAATTGCACATGTCAAGATTACAATACTGTAGAGAGCTAAAATGGAATATATATATATATATATATATATATATATATATATATATATATATATATATATATATATATATATATATATATATAGAATGCTAAACTTTGTATTTTTTCCAGCCATATAGCCTTTTGCTTGGATCCAAACTGATTTCGAAAGAAACACTAGCATAGTAGGACTAGTTAATGAAACACTTTTGCTAAAAGATGGGTTATACGTAGAATGGTAGCTCAAATTATGGCGTGCCAGCGTTATGGTGGACCAGACAAAATATCCATATTTCCTACTTAATAAGGAACTTTCTTCATACAATGAGCTTGTGCCTTCTCTGTTGCCTCCTCATTAGAATTGGCTAAGGGTGGCAGCAGAGGTTCATTTGGAAAAAGGTTGTGAATGTAGAAGCAATTCACTAGGCAGAAATTGAAATGTGATGCTCAGTCTGATAAGGTGATGGACATGAAAGTTCAAAGCAATGTCTATAATTTGACAATCTTCAAAAGAATCATCGCAATCTGGCTCCTTGTTATCAATTTCTTTTATCACAATGTTCCATCTCTTCATGTTCTGGAGGAAGGGAACTGCGCACAGCTCAATGAATAAAGTTGGTGCAAGATATGGCTTAACAAGAAACTCAATTTTCATCGGGCTCGGGCATGACTTTGGCTCTATCCCGGGCTCTGATTCAGCTTAGAAACTCTAAATCTGCTCCATGGACACTTACTAGTGGAGGTCAGAATGGTGCTGGAGGCTGAGGTGGTGGGTGGGAGAGAGAGAGAGAGAGAGAGAGAGAGAGAGAGAGAGAGAGAGAGAGAGAGAGTGGTGCCTCAATGGAAGTAGCGAATTAGCCCGAGGTTATGCTAGATAGCCAATTGATAACAACTGACACATATTTTAGGGTTATGTATATTTTTCAAGCATTAGTTGCTTCATGTAACTATCATATACGGAATAAGTGCCTGAACAGTAAGGTGAATTCACTTAAATCTTGATTCTCTTAATATCATAGGGGAAACACCTGACATGGCATAACCATCAAAATGGGATATATAGCATGTGGGCAGTCCTAACTTTAATGATGATTATAGTCAGCACAACCATGATATTTAAATAAGTGTAGTTGTCTAGAGCGATATCTATCTACGGGAGAATTGGTAACATGGGAAGAAAGAAGTTTTTAATCACTAATTTTTCCCTTTTTCTTTTTAGTTATCAAATGGATGGAGACTACGTGAAAGAGAGGGTAACAAAGAGAGATGGGAAAGAAGCAAAGGCATTGAAGAAGGTTGAGATAAAGAAGCTTCAATCTTGTCTAAAGGGATGAAGTGTGCAGCTGAAGAAGCTTCATGATGTAATACCAACTTGGATCGCAATCACCTTCGAATCGTAACCAAATTTGAAATTGAGAACATGATAAGATTTTGGGTTTCCACCTCTTACGCGGGCTTCTCACCCAAATTCGAGAGCAGATAAACTCAAGAATCAAACCAGATAAATTTGAGGAAATTTTAATCGTTCAATGAATCCAATACAATAGTCTAGGGGGCCTTATATAGGCTTTACAAAAGAGGATTACTGGGAAATAACCGATGTGGTACTAAACACCCACAAAAGAACACAAATAAAGCTAAAATATCTACTACAAATAAAGGTGAAACAAATCCAATCTAAAGCCAAAGAACTGCAAAAACATCTACTACAAATAAAGCTAAAACAAATCCAATCTAAAGCCAAAGAACTGCAGTGCGTCGCTTCCTGAAGTATACTCGATCGAATCTGCCCCTGAGCGGCGTGATGTCCTCATCAATTACCCCCGGGTGGAAAGGACTCGACCCCGTCGAGTGTGGGGGACAGAACTGCTGTTGGCTATGATAGCGCTCCAGTCGATCTGGATCAAGATGCTGGAGGTCTTCCTCGGTAATCCAAGAATTTTCTGAATCAGGCTTTCTCGTTCACTTAATGAGATAGCGTCGCGTCCCTCCATCTCTAGTAGAGACAATCTGATCATCCAAGATAGAATCTATATTTTCTATTACATAGGACAGTTTAGGGGGAAATGGAGGTAGTGGGGGGCTCTTAGAAAGAAGGTCTTGACTTGGCTCATCCACGAATGGGTCAGAAGGGGTATCAAAGGTACCTCTATATGGAACCAAGTCCTCAACATTAAAAGTACAACTGATGCCAAAGTCTGATGGGAGATCCTCCACATAAGCATTTGACTTGATTTTCTTGAGAATCTTGAATGGCCCTGCGCTTCGCGCGTGTGATTTCTTCACGGTTACCGGTGGAAACCGCTCGGGTCTCATGCGGACCATCACATAATCTCCGACATTAAAAGTTCTTAATCGGCGATGTAGATCTGCAGAAGTTGTATAATCAGTATTATTTTTCAGTATCTTTTCTCTGATCTCCTCATGTAATGCACGGATATGAGATGCAAATGCTGATGCTGAGTCTGATACCCTAGAATGATGATGAGCCATGGAAATTAAGTCAACTGGTTGCCTGAGTTTAAAACTATTTACTATTTCAAAAGGACTAAGACCCGTAGTCCTATTGACAGATCCATTATATGCAAATTCAACTATAAGCAAAATGAGATCCCAAGTTTTCAAATTTTCTCCAACTAGACACCTAAGGAGATTTCCTAGTGTCCTGTTTGCTACCTCGGTTTGGCTATCTGTCTGTGGATGAAAGGCTGTTAAGAATTTCAGTTTGGTGCCCATCTTGTGTCAAAGTGTTTTCCAGAAGTAGCTAACAAACTTAACGTCCCTATCGGACACCATGGTTTTAGGTATCCTATGCAACTTGACGACATTATTAAAGAACAAGACAACTACTCGAGACGCATCTGAGGTCTTGGAACACGGGATAAAGTGAGCCATTTTCAAGAATCGATCAACTACTATTAGGATAAAGTCGTGGTTTTTCTTAGTTTTTGATAATCCTAGTATGAAGTCTAGGCTCACGTCTTGCCAGGGGCAATTAGGTACTGGAAGAGGAGTGTAAGGTCTGGCAATCTGCTTTTGTTGCTTGGCCAGTTGGCACGTGCGACATTGGTTTACTATTTTAGAGACATCTCTTTTCAGATTTGGCCAGTAGAATCGGTGTTCAACGGCCTCAATTGTCTTGTTCTGATCGAAGTGTCTCGCCAGACCTCCAGCATGTACTTCTCAAGAGAGAAAATCCCTGAGGGACGTACGGGAAATACATAGCTTACGGAATATGAATAGATAACCGTCTTGAAGGAGAAAACCGTACATCTCACGAACAGGGCCGTCTCATAACGTGATATAAATTTTCTCAAAGTCGGGACATGAATCATACTCTTCTCTTAACCTCTCGAATCCAATCACTTCTGTGCTCATAGTCACCAGCTCAGCGCATCAGCGACCTTATTCTCAATGCCTACTTTGCGTTTGAGAACAAATGTGTAATCCTGCAGAAACTCCACCCATTTACTATGTCTCGCATTCAGTCTCTTCTGAGTTGAGATACCTTAGCGCTTCATGATCTGAATACAGAACAAATTCCTGCGGTAACAGATAATGTTTCCAGTAGCGCAAAGCCTGTATCACCGCATAAAATTTCTTATCATATGTGGAGTATCGTTGTTAGGCATCATTTAGTTTTTCGCTGAAATAAGCAACTGGTGGCTTTTTTGACTCAGTACACCATCTATTGCCAGTCCCGATGCGTCACAAGTTACTTCAAAAGCTTTCAAAAAGTCAGGGAGACGCATTACGGGAGCTTCCGTCATCATCCTTTTAATTTCAGTAAAAGCCTTGGAGGCAGCAGGAGTCCACTGGAACCCCTCACTCTTTAAACAATCGGTTATAGGTGCCATAATAGCACTAAAATTTTTTATGAACCGACGGTAGAAAGTGGCTAACCCATGAAAGCTTCGGACTTCCCTAGTCGTTCGGGGCTGTGGCCACTCGGTTATTGCCTTCACCTTTTCAAGGTCCGCAGAAACCCCCTCGGATGACACCACAAACCTTAGGAAGATAACCTTGTTTATACAGAAAACACACTTTTTTGGATTGGCATAAAACTTCTCAGTCTGGATTGTGCATAAGAACTATCTCAGATATCCTACATGTTGCTCCTGATTTTAACTGTAGATCAGTATATCATCAAAATATACCACTACGAATTTACCGATAAACGGTCGAAATAATTGAATCATCACTCTCATGAAGGTGTTAAGAGCATTGGACAGTCCAAAGGGCAAAACCAACCATTCATATAACCCGTCTTTAGTTTTAAATGCGGTTTTTCATTCATCCCCTGGTCGGATTCTAATTTGATGGTACCCGCTCTTAAGATCAATTTTGGAGAAGACTATAGCACCTGACATCAGATCCAGCATATCATCAAGACGGGAAATGGGGAAACGGTACTTGACGGTAATCCTATTGATTGCATGGCTATCCACACACATACGCCATGTACCATCATTCTTTGGTGCCAAAAGTGCGGGAACCGCACATGGGCTCAAGCTCTCTTTGATGAACCCCTTGTCGAGTAACTCTTCTACTTGCCGTTGTAATTCCACATACTCAGTTGGGTTCATTCTATAGTGGGGCAGGTTCGGTAAAGTTGCTCCTGCGAGTAAGTCAATAGCATGTTGAATGTCATGCATAAGGGGCAACTCACCTGATAGATCTTGTGAGAGGGTTTCGGAAAACTCCTCCAGAATTGGTTTAATGTGCTCAGGAATCTGCTCCTCAATATTCTGGTTAGCCTCTCGAGCCACGAGAGCATAACAAGTAGAACCCTCATGCAAGCTCTTTTCAACTTGATCGTGGCTAATCGAATTCATTTCCATCTTACCTTTACCCTTATCACCCTTTTTTTAGGATTTATAACGTCCACTTTGTCTTTTCCTTTGTCAACCTCTTTTTCTCGGGTTGGCGGTTTCGGTTGATTTGGCATAATCTTTACCTTTTTTCCATTATGGATGAACGAACATTGGTTGGTACGTCCATATATGGTCACGTCTAAGTCGAATAACCATGGTCGACCCAAAATGATATGATCAACATTCATGGGGAGTATGTCACACCACACATTATTTGTGTATGTGGCAAACTGGATGGGAATTTGACATCTCTCCAAACATCTATAGATGTAGTGTCGATCCATGTAACCTTGTAGGGGTTTGGATGCTTCACCGGTCTTGTCCCCAAGGTGGTGATTAATTTTGACGCAACAGCGTTGATGCAACTGCCACTATCCACTATTACCTTGCAGTTCTTATTGTCAATTTTTGTGCAAGTTTGAAATATGAGAGTCCTTCTCCAATCTTGAGTGGTTCAGGCTGGGTTAAAGTACACCTAACCACTCCTAATTTGGTGTGACCTACACTAGGAGGCAGGCTCGTCATTTTCACAGTTCTGATGCATCCATTGAATCATACTCTTCGACAGAGGCATCTGAGTCATCATCTTGTTGGTGCACAACAACTTCTCCATCATCCTCTCCTTTTATATCTTCAATGGGAATTTTTACAAAAAGGGTTTTAGTTTGACTCGGGCACTGGCTGGCAAGGTGACTATACTCTTGACACTTGTAGCATTGGGTTCTTGGGTTGACTTTTCCTAGTTCACTAACCGTTTTCTTTTCGGATGTGATGGGCCTTACACTAGAAGGACCTGCTGGTTTGATGCTAGAGGAACTGGAGGTAGGTTTACTTGGTGTAGGAAGAGTTCGGTTGAAGCTTGGCTGGCTAATAGTGGCGGTTTTAGAGTTATCCCTGAAGTTAGTTCGGCTAAGATAGGATCCTCTATACTCATCTAAGTCAGTGACTAGCTGATATGCCTGTTCTAGAGTCGTGATGCTTCAACCAATGAGCTCTCGGCGATAACATCCTTGAGATCGGACCTGAACCTAGATAGGGTTTGTTCGGGAGATTCTAACTCGATAGCTCCACACCGATTCAAATATTCATTAAATTTAGCAATGTAATCAGTGGCTGATTTGTTCCCCTGAGTCCATCGATTCCATTTTTCTAATAATTGTTGACTGAATGATGGTGGAACATATTTCAACATAAGCTTCTCTTTCATGCCTTCCCAAGTGTCCACTGGGTCTTCCCTTCTGTACCTCATCGTCCTCTCTAGATTTTCCCAATATTGCCCAGCTTGTCCTGTTAGTTTCATTACGGCCAATCGAATCTTCCTTGATTATGTCATGCCAACGAAAATATCGGTCCATAGCCAACTGCCAATCTATATAAATCTGAGGGTCCAAGCGCCCGTCGAAGGAAGGAGCATCGACTTTAACGCTCCTGATATACTGGGCATCGACGTCAGTTGTACGGTAAGGTGGGACTTGCTCACGCCTGGGAGACCTACTGTCGTTTCGAGAATTTTCCTCCGTGGTTCTTCTCCTATGGTTTCTAGCCTACCAATTCGGGTTGCTAGATCCCTACAATTGACATCAACCTGATCCCTAACTTCTTGTAGCTGTCTGTCCATATTTTCTATCTTGTTAAGGATTGTGTTAAGTGTATCATGAATGTTAGGGCCCATTGGTGCCGAAGTTTCTCCTACAGAAAAAGTTCTACCACTTTCAGTAGGCATGCAAGATCCTGACCCTAAATGCAAGCTGTCCTAAAATGATATGTATGTTATGGAGGAGTCAGAGATTAGAGTGATGAAAAATAATACCAATTTTAAGCTAGGTAGATTAACACGTGATTAAGAAAATATAATGTGGAGACAGTGATAAAGACACGTGCTGATACAGTTAACTCCAAGATAAATCAAGTGATCACAAATTCAAATTAATTTAGTTGTACAATTAATATTAAGTCTGGTTACCACTCAAGGTCAGAATTACACAACTCACTATTTAGTGGGCAATGGTCAATAAATTCTATCTTGCGACAGATTAGCTAGCTATTTCAATTAAGTAGCAGGAATAACTGAACAAAATATTTAAATTTACCTGGGGAGGCGACCGTAGCTCAAACCTGAATGTGATTATTGTAGGAGCGTAGCAATCGTCGTTACGAATCCACTGCTTCGAAAATGGTTCGATTTGGACTTTAAACGAGCTCTGAACAACCGTCTGAAGTGATGCTGCGTTCTTGAACGAACTGGTCTGAGTCAACGAACGATCTAGACTGAGTCAACTCAGTGAAATAACCCGGTTGCTGACGTCAGCGCTGATGTCAGCAGAAGTTGACTGTTCTAACTGGGCTGGGTCAAGTGCGTTGGGTCAGGTCGTTTGGATCCGACCCGACTCGCTTCCCCTTTCTTAAACCCAAATCGGGTTCTCTTCTGAGAACCCGCTTCACCCTCAGATGGCCCTGTTCGCAGCGTGCCCACCTCCCTCCCTCGATCTCCGCTAGGATTGGCGACAAGGGGCGGGTGGCGATGGCGGTGGCGGTGATCTTGGCGAAGCTCAGGTGGAATCCTTCGGAGGAGACGCTCTGGGGACTTCTTCGAGTCGTCGTCAACTTAAGCTCTTCCTTGGCGAAGGCACGGTGGAGTCCCGTCAACGGCGGGGTCGACGAGCCTCCACAGTGCTCAGGCGAGCACGACGAAGCTTCAGAGGGCTTCGATGAGACACTGACGGCACAAGGGGGCGGAGGAGATGGTGGCGAGTGAGTAGACTGCGACGAGGGATCTCGATGATCCGGCAGGTGTAATTTGGGGAGCTTTGTCGGCGTTGGATCTGGATGACGACAGAAGGAGGGGGAAGATCTGACCGGCGTCGTACCCCTGCTGTATCGGGGATTGGTTGGCAACGAGGGAGAGGGCCCGGATCTGAACTGTCTACTCTGAACTTCTTATATTCGCCCCGATCAGCTTTGATCTGCTTCGATCAGCGTCGGCGAGAGCTCAACGACGATGATGCGGCTGTTTGGTGATGATGACGACTTGAAAGTGGTGGAGAAAGGGGCGGCGGTGAGCGATGATGTGGCTACTTTTGATCGGAAGACGAAGATGAAGACTGCGACGACTGAATGGTAGAGGAGGAGGATGAGGGTGTTGATGGCAGCGAAAGGGGAATTTGGAGGGATGAATTTTGGTGAGACTGTTGTTGTCGGGTTTTGAGGGAAGGATAAGGAGGAACAGTGAATTTTGGAATTTTTTTTTGATTTTCAGAAATGTAAATGAACAGTGAAATCTTTTCCTTTTTCTTTTCTTTTCTTTTTTTCTTTTTGAATGGATCTGGAATCTAGATTTGGGATTGGTATATAGAAGATTTTGGAATAGGAGGAAAATTGAAGGGATTGAAAACCAGTGCTCTGATATCAAAATGATGTAATACCAATCTGGATCGCAATCACCTTCAAATCGTAACCAAAATTTGAAATTGAGAACAAGATAAGATTTTGGGTTTGCACCCCTTACGCGGGCTTCTTACTCAAATTCGAGAGCAGATAAACTCAAGAATTAAACCAGATAAATTTGAGGAAATTTTAATCATTCAATGAATCCAATACAATAGTGTAGGGGGCCTTATATAGGCTTTACAAAAGAGGACTACTGGGAAATAACCGATGTACTAAACGCCCACAAAAGAACACAAATAAAGCTAAAACATTTACTACAAATAAAGCTGAAACAAATCGAATCTAAAGTCAAAGAACTACAAAAATATCTACTACAAACAAAGCTGAAACAAATCCAATCTAAAGCCAAAGAACTGCAGTGCGTCGCTTTCTGAAGTATACTCGATCGAATCTGCCCCTGAGCGGCATGATGTCTTCAACACTTCAATCTTGTCTTAAAAAAAAAAAAAAAAAAAAAAAAAAAAAAACGCTTAGCGGTAGAAAATATGAGGACCTCATGTGACCCAAATGGAGTGGAATTGTGCTATGGAGACTCATGTTTGAAGAAGACGCGAACATAAACTTAGGCTATATGGACATGTAACTTTTCTTTTTCGAGGTTATTGCTGCTTTAACTGCAGATTTTCCCAATACCTGAAGATGCAAAGCTCCAGGAAGTTTCCACATGATAGAAGCAAGCTTTGAAATTGCATGACATCGAGTGTAATCAAAATATTCTTTCACGGAATCCTTACAAATTCACAATTCCTTGTGCAGTAGAAGTTGAAGAACCATTATCAATCTGTTTGCATAATTGATGGCTTAAGCACAGTGTTCTAAAGGTTGGATGCCGGGGCCATTGCGGATGACAGAATATTATAGCATATGCTGGATATCGGGGACATATTGAGATTCTTAGTAAATATTGGGTGTCATGACGGATGGTAGATATATATCTTAGATAGCCTAAATAATGTGTATCTTAACTAGGAAATACATTCATAAATTATGTAAAAGCACTTAAAACATGTTTAGAGTATACTTACCTTGGCAATTCACGAAGTTCTAAATGACATATTTTGGCCAAGGGGATCAATCACATGGTGAATAGTGTATGTTAGGGATATGTGGAACATTAAATAAACAGCGGACACTATGATAGGTGAGGTGTATATCACGCATACAAACATTGAAAATTTTAATGTAACTACTATCTTAAGGACCATCCACCTAATAAAATTATAAAATATAAATGTAAAAGTGTCAAAAAAAGGCATATTCATGTCACACATTGGACAAGCATAACAAAGACTAAAAGTAGATCATTATGAGTAAAATAAATAAATGATAAACGGACAAATAAATGAACAATCACAACACTTATAATTCATTATAATTCATGTCCAGGACATGTCAGGAAAAATGCCTACAATTTGGGATAAAACCCAAACATATTGGGGACATTGCTTGAAAAAAGATAAAACATATATTTACCTTTATCAAAACAACATGTCGGACGACGTGTTGGGGCATTCTGGGGACATTTAAAATAGTTCTTGGAGTTGCGATTGAGGGGGAGGTGACTATTGGCTTCAGTTTAAATTATGATGCAATATTGGGTGGCGATTGAGATTGTTGGATTCAATAGGTGCAGGATTTTTTCTCTAATACCCCTCTAAAGTAGATATGATGAGAATTGGATGGCTCAGATTTACTATTATTTATTTAGATTTAGAATTTAGATTTGAGTTTAGATTTGAAGAAGTTTTGATTTGATTTGGTATGATTTAAATTTTTATTTAATTTAGATTTGGATATATTTTGTTATGATTTAGGAGTTATTCAAATCTAGATTTGGTTAGATTTGATCCTATCAATAATTGCACATGTGCATGTTTTGTGGGCTATTTATAGCCATGTAGTGGACTTTGAAAATTAATGATTATTTGTTTAAAAATTGTTTTCCTATGGAATTTTTGTGTTGTTTGAATTAATCTTATGGATTAATCGAACCAGGCGGTGAAGCCGAGGCCCGGGTTGCGATCCGTGGTCATATCCAATCCCCAACTCCACTCTTCTTACCCAATTCCACCAAATTCCCACCACAAGCCCTAAATTTTCCTTCGTCCCACATCAATTTTGTTATCAGAGGCAAAATTTCTGATAAAAAAACTGTTCATCTCTCTCCAGACTCCCATCTGCAAACTCTAGATCCATGTCATCACCACTGCCACAATGCCTCCATTGCTTCCACCTCATCATTGTCGTCGCATCACCGTCGTTGCCTCCATCCCATGTCATCCAGTCTCGACCAAGTCCTTGTCATTGTCGCTGAGATCTCCACGCCGTCATGCCGATGAAGACTGCCTTGTCCTCGCTCCTTTTATCTTCTCCGCCCTTCCCCTTCATCTTCATATCCTCAAAGAAATTTTTTGCCGTCTCCATCTTACCTTGTTAGCTACCATTGTATTCATCAGAGATGAATATTTTCAAGCCGAGGAGAATGATGAGAATCAGATAGCTTAGATTTACTATTATTTATTTAGATTTAGAATTTAGATTTGGGTTTAGATTTGAAGAAGTTTTGATTTGATTTGACATGATTTAGATTTTTATTTAATTTAGATTTGGATAAATTTTGTTAAGATTTAGGAGTTATTTAAATCTAGATTTGGTTAGATTTGATCTTATTAATAATTGCACGTGTGGTGCATGTTTTGTAGGCTATTATAGCCATGTAGTGGACTTTGAAAATTAATAATTATTTGTTTAAAAATTGTTTTCCTATGAAAATTTTGTGTTGTTTGAATTAATCTCATGGATTAATCGAACCAGGCGGTGAAGCCGAGGCTCGGGTTGCGATCCGTGATAATATCCAATCCCAACTCCACTATTCTTACCCAATTTCACCAAATTCCCACCACAAACTCTAAATTTTCCTTCGTCCCACATTAAGAAATTTGGAAAGGGAAGAAATATCAAGGAAGAAGACTGAGGTGAGAAGCTGGAAGAAGAGAGATAAGGGTGCAAATCTTATCGACATATCATGGAAGAAGACAGACAAAACGCTTGTTTCAATTAATAATTCAGCTCATTCACAAAATGATGTCAACCATTTAGAAATTTCACCAACTCCTTAAATGAAAAACTCCCGCTAACTAATAGATAAAAGATAGGAATCCTTTTTTATGCGAACTAAATCTCAACATATCCTATCTAAATACATATATGTAGATAAGAATTAATTTTAACTCTAACTATTCAAGTCAGGTCTAGTAGATAGTTCCAACCACTAAAGAACAACAAGCTATAATTCCAAACTGCTTGAGGACTTCATGCTGCTCTGCACCAAATTGAGCACTAAAATACAGTATTGGTTGTCAGGTTGATTATAATATCCTGTTGCAAAAATGTTGTCAAGTTCTCTGTGAAGTTTTCTAAGTACAGAGTTGTTGTCCCATAGGGGTCTACAGTGTCTCCATTTTGATGGGAAATATTAGTTATGCTTGCGTTCCTTTATTGTGTATATTACATTGTTGAATGTGAATATATTTGTGGGACACTTTCCATTTAGTGATGAAACATCCAAATATTAGACTTCAACAGTTTGCTTGCCATGACTGGTTGGATAAATGTTCATCTGATATACTTTATAAAAATCTGCAAAAGGTAGTTCTAAGTATATAATAGGGTAGTTCTAAGTATACAACCATCATACCTGTGGAGACATACTGCTCTTTATTTGATAAATCAAGCTGCGGAACAAGCCTCTTGCCAAGATCTTTCCCCTGTGAGAATTGCAAACTGACCCTGAATTTTCTTCTCATAAGGGAGCCAATATTACAAATTTACAATAATCTTTCCCAAGTTTGTGACACTTTTAGTGTCTTCTCTTGGATAACTTCCTGAAGTTAAATTGATATTTTTTTATGAACTTTCTTTACTTGGATAATTCATTAATAAACTGATAATATCAAGGTTCTAAATATCAGATATCGGGATCGTATCGGGAGTTTTTCATATCGGATATTGAATATCGGGGATACGCGCGCATATCGGGCGTTCATATCAGACACTATATATAATGAAATATTGATAACTAAAAGTTGGTTTAGTGTCATAGATATCATCTACCTAATAAAAAAGATGTAATATGCATGCAAAGACAGTAAAAAAACAATGTACATCTGCATGCAGTCGTGCAATAAACAAGTTATTTCATATCGGGCGATATATCGGGCGATTTATCGGCCGATATCGGGCGATTTATGGGCCGATATTTCAAATATTGGCCGTTTCTTGCTGCAAACGATATGGTGAACAATTTTCCCATATCGTATCGGCAAGAGGTAAAAAAGGAGATATCGGACGATATCTCGGTCGACTCGGCCGATATTGATAATATACTTAAACTAAAACAGTCTTCTTGAGCAATCAGCAGGATGAAGATGGAAGTCATATTCTGTTATGCATTGCAATATGCTGCAAAGACATTTGTTTTTCCCATTCTTTAATGAAGGCCTATAATTAGGCTTGTACCCAGCATTAGTTATTTCATTCATCTACTTATAAATTGTTTTTTGGTTTTCATTTCGCTATGGGGAATCTTTTTTCTTACATCTAGAATCTTGAGCAGTGGAAATTTTCCCATTTTGTGAATTCCTTCTGCATGCACATGATCATCTATTTTCTTATTCTTGGCTACACATGTTTTTATTTCTTTACATAAGTAGATTATACATGTGGTTGTTTGCCTAAATCTTGTTTATTCTTATGTAATGCAGCTCTTGCGAAGACACCGCAGAAAAAGTATAAGCCGAAGCACTCTTACTCCTGAAGAGGTTTTTTTCCTTCCAATTATTAGTAATTGTGCATAGACCTAGCATTTTGGCTTTCAATTTTTTCAATATGTGTTGCATGTTAATGGGGAACAGGTTCTTATTAAATATATATGGTAGTTTGAAATCATCTCAGGTAAAAGAAATATTGGTCTTTTATTGAAGAGAATAACATGGAACCTTTTGGACCAAGGTGGAAGATTTTGGGGGTTTCTTAAGGAAAAATATGCCTTTTGTGTGTGAGCACGCGCATGGCGCATGTACATTTTCTCTTTTTTTCTTCATTTCCTTTCCTTTTTCTTTCTTTTCTTTTCTTCCTTTTTTTGTTTGTCTCTGTGTTGTGTGTTTTTTTTTTTTGGGTTGGGGGTGGGGGTGGGGGTTAAATCTTAACAAAAATCGATAATCACTATATCTTTGGTTTTCTCATGAACCTCATATTTTCCTATTCTCCTATATATAATAAATATTATAATATTATAAGCCCTCTGGTGGTTTTAAATTAATCAAGTATGGATGTTATGTTTTAAAGATATCACGGCTTTTCCCTTGACTTCGATGTATTGGTGTTAATAGAAAGAGTTTTATGCCTTTTTACCTGGGAAGATAAGGATATGATCTTTCATTAGTTGTATTCATACTGATGACAGAATGTGTGCAATAACTTAGCTTGGTTAAAGCAAACATAGCTCTGGCAGAACAGAGAGGTGCTAGGTGGAGTCTAGAGAGGGTGCAAGTCAAATTTTCTAGTTCTTTTCTAGGAGTACATGAGTTGATTTGAATTGGGATAAGGAATAATTTTATGAAATGTTGGATAAGCGGAGAAGATAGAAGGGAAGGAAATAACAAAAATGGTGGGCACTGTGACTGAGGTACAACTCAGGTGCTATAGCTGTAAAATGGCATCGAAATTAGTGTAGCACTATTTTTGTTAAGGTTAATTAAGTTAGCTACCTCTGTTAGGTAAGTTTCTAAAGTCATTATGAAAATTGAAATTGTGTTTCCTCTTTATTTATGAGAGCATTTGGAAGCCTTTCTTTATGATTTGGTTTCCTATTCTTTTAAAGCTTCTGGAGTCCTAATCACTTTTTAGCAACAAATTAGCTTTTGGAATCTTTTTATTATGTAGACCCTCTTTTTCTATTGATAAAAATATCAATTTCATCTCTCTTATATGGGCCTGCACCTATTCCAGTGATTTCAGACCTCTAAATCAGTAACAATTGTAGATCATTCTCATTGATGTATCAAGCATCAATCTGGTATGGAAGAAAAACTTTTTGCATAAAAAACTTGAATGTTGTATTGCGGCCACGGTTTGAATCTCAGTATATATCGGTATCAGTCATAGGCTTTTGGTATCTAAGTAGGCAATATCAACAATAATCAGCTGTCCTGTCTAGATTCTAGAGGCAATATTGTATTGTCTGGTCATATTGGCCTTGTCCATATTGGTTGTACATATAGGTGTTGGGTGATATTTCAAACAATGATTGTATCATGGGTGTTGTGTTAAGCATGTATCAACAGAAGCAATTAGTTGCATTGGGTTTGAGGTCGTAGAATGTTGAGCATGAGCGGCACAATATGCAACAAAGGCGTCCCCCCCCCCCCCCCCCCCCAAAAAAAAAAAAAAAAAAAAAAAAAAAAAACAAAACCCACCAAACAAGCTACCTCTTCCCAATGTGGTAGTTCCAGTTTATTAGTATTATCTTCTTAATTTCTGTGCAGTGGTACCATTTTCCCTAGTATATAGTATGTGCTTATGATGACGGAGTAAGATTTATCTTAGAGGAATAGGGTGAAAGACCAATGCCCATCACTTGTGTTTCAATACCATATCATGTCATGTCAGTTGTGAAAGAATAAAAAGCTAAGGTTGGGTTGTGAGATAACTTATCATGTTTGTTGGATAAGAGTGTCACGTAATCCATTCCTCTTTAGGATTTGCAAAAAGAAAACCATGTAAGTTGACAATGGCAAGCTAACTGTTAACTACCTTATTTTCAATGATACAAAGAAGTGGTTTTAACAAAAGCCTTGTAGATCATGCAGCTTTAACTCTTGATTTCCATAAAAGCTTATAGTTGCTGGGGATGCATGTTGGACTTTCTGAAAAGAAAAGTGAAAAGTATTTCTTTTGAAGTTTAAACTCCTATAGCATCCGTTATATTTACCAAATTGTTGAGTGTGTTTGACTACATATGATATTTGCTATAGGTGTTTAATAATTTAATAGTTATTCTGAAGTTTTAACTTTTTAGTATACTGTTTCCATCAAACATGAGCTGTGGGCTAATAATGTATATCAAGCAAACCTAGCACTTACCACTTGTCCTCATGTGGGCCTTTAGGCCACACCGAAAGGACTCCAGAGAAGTATATTTTAAATTATCAGTGACGGTGTTGAATCCAGGACCTCTTGTAACCTGATGCTCTGTACGATGTGCCAACCACTTTATGCAAAATCTTAAGCTTAGAGGTTGTGGACTGACCATGTATATCAAGCAAATTTAACACTTAACAACTTATATGAGGAAAAAGAGACTGACATGATTAGTCTTTTTTTCTGTGAATTTACTTTATTATTAGTATCTCTTAAAATGCAAGTATATGACTATCATGAATGATATATTTGTAATTTATTTACATCTCTGATAAGTTTTAGCTGCTGGTCTTTCCAGGCAAATAACTTGCGAGTTATGCTCTTGGGCATGGTTGACGATCCTCGTGTTGTTCTTATCAAGCTTGCAGATAGGCTGCATAACATGAGAACCATGTATGCTCTTTTCAAAAAAATCAGATATTTTTTATGTTTTGATATCAATCTGGTAAAAGAAAAGACTTAGTATCATTGATCTGTATCATATTTAAACATGTTTGCCAATCAGTTTGTCTTCATCCATGTACGCAATAACTTATTAATTTTCACTGTTGACATTGGCATATGCTTGGCAATCAATTATTTTCACTGTTAAACATGTTTGCCAATCAATGTTGTCTTCATCCATGTACTCAATAACATAATTATTTTCACTGTTAACATTGGCATATGCTTAGTTGATACATTTCTTTCTTATATATTTCTAATTGTGTAGATTTTCTCCAGTACTTCAAGTGCTCCAGTCTGACGTAGATACCCTCCATTTTGCAGATTCTTGTGGGTCCATCTCGATGTTTTCATAATCCATCAGGAGAAAATACAACTGGATAATAATTCTACATAAGTAGATAACTTTATATCTGTGGATGTGACTTCCCTGCATCTAGATACAAAAAAACCTCTAGACCAGAACTTTGTCCATCTCGATGTGTTTTTCATGGTCATTCAACTCATCTCCCTTGCATAAAGATATTGTCATACAAACTATAATTTTGGCAGTTTGAAAATATCTTCTTCCATTTAACATTAGATAGTTACATTACACTTGAATATTTCTTTGTAATGTTATTTGATGCATCATGCATTGTATGCTTGGTCTCTGCATAATGTGCATAATTGGATTATGCTTTGCACATGTGAGGCATTATGCCAAAGAAACATTTTTAAAATGGGTTAAGATTGGAAAGTCAAAAGATGGAGCATCTGTTGACTGCTGCCATTGCCAGTTCTGCAGCCGCCTATGGCTGCAGACAACAGACTGCGCTGGTGGCAATGACCAGCAGTGACAACAGCAACCTGCTTTTGTAATTGCCGGCAGCAACTGCTGCAACCTCTTAGTCCAATGCTGGCATCTGCTGCTGCATATTGTTAAAAGAAGGAAAAATGAGGAGGTAAAAATTGTATGCCAAGAAACTCACCTTTGATCACATTGTCGGTATCTGTCACTAGAAACGACACTACATTGTCATTTGTCATTGTTGATTGTCTCCTCAAGGGAATGGAGATGTGTTGCTGTAATAGAGGATGTTGTCATTGTCATCAGATGTGAACATGACAGAAAGGGGATACCCATACGCACAATTGGACTGCATAAGGCCTATTAGATTTGGCCCATTTCCATATCTGATAATTCGGCTGCATGATTCAGTTTTGAAACCATTTTCTTTGTGATGAACGTCACTATCTTATTGCAGAGGAAGGGATTTGACAATTTTCCGAGTTCAATGGAGATAATCCTAGAATCCATGAAGCACCTTCATTTCTTAAGATGGACAATAAAGAGTAAAGTTTCTGAATTTTATTGGTAAGAATTAAAAAGGAAAAAAAATGGATTCATAGATCGATCCTCACTGATCTGGCTCTAGCCACTAAGTATGATACAAAAGAGACAAGAGGCAGAGACAAATGGGGGTAATTCCAATTTTTTTAGTTCAGTGGAGATAATCCTAGAATCCATATTATAGAATCCACCAAGCACCTTGATTCCCTAAGATGAACACAAAAGAGTGAAATCTCTGTATTTTATTGCTAAGAACTGAAACAAAAAATAGATTGATAGATTGGTCCCCAGATGGCCCTGGTGACTCTCTCTCTCTCTCTGTATGTGTGTGTGTGTGTAGAGAGAGAGACTTGTGTCATGTCTGAAGGATATGAGGTTGAATCTTTCCCACTCAAATACAACCCTGCGACATCCGAATGCAAGATTCACTCTGTTGAAGTTGACTTACATTATTTCAATTAACTAAAATCCAAGAATCATGTATTTTGAATACTTTTTGTCCATCCATCAAGTAGGCGCAAAATGAACGTCCGAAATACTGAGTTGGTTGGTTTAACTGTGTAGAATATTTGAAATCTAACAAAATTGGTGTGCGAGGGTTTTTAAGCGTTTAGAGTATGATGAAATGGTCAGATCGAGAATTTGTATGTCTAAAGATGAAGCAATATGCTATTTTCGGCCGTCCATTTTGCGCCTACTTGATGGATGAGCAAAAAGTATTCAAAATACATGATTTTTGATTTTTAATTACTTGAAATAATGTAGACCAACTTCAACAGGATGGATCTTGCATTCGGATGTCGCAGGGCTATATTTGAGTCGGAAGGATTTGGCCTCGAATCCTTCCGGAATGATACAAGTCTATATCTCTCTCTCTCCACACACACACAAAAAAAAAAAAAAAAAAGATAAACACTTAAAATAGATTTGACTTAGCCTAAGAAACATGGACACAAACACAAGATACCAATATCACACAGCACAAACCGGGGGACATGTCAATATGCTACACATGTCTATGTCTGTGCCTATTTGTAATAGGCCTCAGAATCCTTGATGAGAAGACCATGTTTTTTTTTGGTAGTAGGGGCAACAAAATGAAACCTTAAGGATTTAGTTGATAGCTTCTAACCAAACCATGAAATCAAAAAAGAAGTCTTATGTTCCAATCTAATATCTGGCCCACAAGCTTACCTGCGAGCTTCTGATGCCCCTAATTTTTGTGAAGTATTTTGATTATACCTGAAATAGTGTCCTACGTATCATAATCTTCTTTTTATGTATGCTTAAGAAACATATGGTTTCAAGCCGTCTGTTACACAACCATTAGATTTTCTTTCTTAAATCGACAAGGCTTCGACAGTCATGTATTCAATAGGTGTTGTGCAAGTATGATAAATGTTGGTGTGACATGTGTCAGAAACAGGTGAACACCGATCTATAGAACCTAGGATGCAATGTAATGCTCAAACAGTCACACAGATGCAATGCAATGTGTAACACCTAGTCTAAAGGGCAATAAGTATGAGAACCTAATATGATGCTATATAATTCCTAACTAAAAGCTTTATAATTTTAGATATGATCTATGAGTTATCCAAGATGATCCTAAGCTGTATGACTCAAATCAATACACACAAAAGTAGAGATCTAACTCAAAATTATCACTAACCATAACTTGAATCAAAACACACAAAATACCAAGATTTCACACCTTGCACTTGGATTTCACACCCAATTTACCCTTCATAGATTTCAAGAAGAAGCACAATTCTTTCTTGAAGAAAACAATTAGTTTTTATTAATAGATCATGGCATAAAAAAAGATGGCAACCCTATGGCGATTAAATAAACATGAAATTAGTACAAAATGACTAAAATACCCTTTCCTGATAAAAACACTCAAAATAGTCCTACAATATTGTAAAAAATAAGTCAAATAAATTCATATAAGACAAACAACTAAATTTCTATGAGAGAAGAATCTCTCTGTCTCCTTGAATAAACTTTGAAAACTCTTTGACAACATGGCTCATTTCAAGTGGATGCTTCATAGGATTCATTCAACTTTACTCGGGTCGGACACATGCGCCATGCCAAGTGTCCATGCTTCATAGGATTCATCCAACTAAAAGTAGTCACTAAAACCCACTAAAGCAAATAAAAACCAGACACCTGCTAAAATTCTGAAGGAAATATAGTTCTAAACTTGTTCAAACCTTTTCACCTTGTTGAGACATTTTGGTTGTTTATATATAAGTAGTTCTGAAAAGAAAATTGAATTTTATGAATTTCACTTATTCTAGAGGATATTTGAGAGGGGAAAAAAGTTTTAAAAAAGATTGATAAGAATTAGTGCCCTTACTACCCTATCAGACCTAATGGCTCTACAGGAAATGCATGGTTTGAAGGTCAGGTGTGTGAATTGGCCTAAAAATCCCAATCAGAATGACAATCAGGTGTGGGCACGCCATTTTGGACTAATGGGTTCATTCCTGGTCACTTGCAGTGTGCTGAAAATGAAGGCATTCCTTCTAGGCTGGTTTAAAGTTTCTTCAAACTGTGGTTGGTTCAATCTTGCCTAATAAGATGCCTGCAAATGGTTTAAAGTTTCTTCAAACTATAGTCAGTTCAATCTTGCCTAATAAGATACCTACAAATAAACCTGGTCCAGATCTGGTAGATTAAAGTTGCCGAAGTATTTGGTTGGGACTGTTGGGTCTGAAACGACCTTGACACACTCAGATCCAACCAATGATAGTGATATGGAATGTTGTTGGTTGTATTGATCCTCAAAAGTATTGGCATCTCAGTACGGTTTTAAATTGCATTGTGTTTGTATATAAAAAAAATATTATACTCAACCCCAACCACACTACAACTTTAGAGTTTTGGTGCAGTGGCGGAGACATTGTGTCAGAGCAACCTAGATTCAATTTCCACCTGTTGCGTATTTAATAAGCAAATTTAAGAAAAAAATACCGCTGTGCAAAAGTCTAGGTTTCTGTCTATAAAAAGGGCACTCGACCTTAGGGTGTGTGTTAGAATATAACAATATTACCCTTAATCGCACCACAACTTTAAAGAGAGGACTTTAATAACCTCAAAGGTGCTCCAAGGAAAGGCTTGTTGCGCTCAGACTGTAGATATTCTCAGATGATGGGTTTCTCATATGGAGATTGGGCTGGTTCACCATCAGATAGAAAATATACTACAGGGTTTTGTGTGTTCATTGGAGGCAACCTCGTTTTATAGAGAAGCAAGAAGTAAAGTGTTGTGTTTAGATTTAATGTAGCCTCAAAAGAGTATCGACCCATCGAAGATTCGACTTTTGAGTTAGTCTGGATACAATGGCTTCTTGGTGGCTTGGTTTTGGATTTGGTTTTCCGTGAGACTAATATTATGATGATCAAGCAAGCATCCATATCACAAAAAATATGTGTTTAACAAGAGAATGAAGCATATCGAGGTTGACTGTTATATTACCCAATATCATGTTGCAGAGGAGAACATTGAGACTAGATATGTGAAGTCGGTTCATCACATAGCGGATTTATTTACCAAACCTCTTGGGAAGTCACGTGTTCATCTCTTTTGTAACAAGCTAGGCATGTCTGATATACATGCTCCAATCTGAGTGGGAGTGCCACATAATAATGTGTATTGTGTGTTTTACAAAGAAGTCCTATGCGGTGGTTTTTTGTAAAGGTCCAAATCAATTATATGGAATCCAAGAGATGAGATTAATTGATCTCTTTGATTGACAGAACCTAGTCTTCTTCACATTGCAACTCACAAGTCACAACTTTGCTAACAAGAGTCATAAATTTGTTAAATTCATGGCTCACCAGTCAGTTAAATTGGCACAAATGAACAGATGCCAATACAATTTTGTTGACTTCTGCATTTTCACCTAGATCATAGCACAATCTTAATGAGGTTAGTCATCCCATTCAGCTGATTGTTAGTTCTTTTATTAAAACATATCAAATCATGACATGATTCTTATTGAAAAACAACTAAAATAGGCAGTTTTTACTATCTATAGTTAGTTGTAACTTTTCACTGAATGCATTTTGAATGGCATTCTTTATGCACAAACGCCGCAAAATCCAGTGGATTTCCAGGAAGCTTAGTAGACTTGTCAAACTCCATGGCTCCTGTCAAGCTTCTTGAGCGTCCTATGGGAACAATCTTTTCATAGCGCCACTTGCATTGACTTAAAAGTTAAAACCATCTTCACGTCCAATCATAAAAGTTTCCATCCTACAAGTTTTTATGTAGCTAAAACTTCTCAACAACACGTGTAGTAGATAAACACTGTGCTTATTACTAATATCTTTGGTTTCACAGCCCTCACTTTTTCTTTCATTGTCTTTCAAACTATCATCTTTGCGTAGCTTCTGAAAATGGACTTGATTATAGTCTAAACTTTTGTTTGGGATAGATATTTGTATGTCATGTTTTCTTTTGGTTTAGTGAATTTTTACATGCTCTGATTGCTCAGATTGAGTCCTGCTGTTTGCTCTATCTTTCAGTTATGCTTTGCCATTACCCAAAGCTCAAGCAGTCGCTCAGGAGACATTGGCTGTATGGTGCTCTCTTGCTTCGAGACTGGGGATTTGGGCTTTAAAAGCAGAACTTGAAGATATATGCTTTGCTGTGCTCCAGGTCTGTTTATTTGAACTTATCTTAGTCTCATTACCTTGTATTCTTGTGGGAAAAGACGTATATTGATGATTTATTACAAATGATGTTTTCATTCCATTTTGATAATTGGACATAATCGAAACAAAGTGCAATGTATGATTTGCTATGTAGGAACTTCAGTAAAGTATATGATATTAGCTTAGGTATAATATAAGTTTCTATTTAGGTGCTGAGAGAGGGAGTGTATCTGGGGCTTCTCCTTAGGTAACTTATTTAAGAAATTGGCCTAAATCACGTGGTGGGTGCACCGTGGATGATTGATTCCATTCATCGTGCAAGTTTTCACCACAGAGAAATATGGATGGTTTTATTATTTACAGACTAATTTATTCCTCGTTAGAATTCTTCAACCTCCTTAATTTCTTTATCATTTGATTAGACTTTTTTTTTGAGAGAAAGGGTGGGGCCACATTTGATTAGACATTAAAACTGCAAGGACAATCTGTTAGGTTGATCGATGTCATTTAGAGTGCTTAAAGATAAAGCATTAAACTATTTTGAGCTGTCTTGCTTATGCATCAAGTGATCTCATAATTGGAAGGTTGAAAGTAGCAAGTCCATGAGATCTATGGTTTAGGGAATCCAAACATTTGATCCTGATAGAAACTCTTCAAAATCCTTTCACCCTAATTTTTTTATTTGGTTTGAAACATGCGAGACCATAGATCTAGACAACTTGCTTCTTTCAGTTGTCTACTATGTGGCTACTTGATGCAGAGATAAGAAAAAAGATTTTGTTTTTTTTTGGGCTTTTATGTCCTATAAATCAACTTGAATGGCTTAGTTGTTGTATGTATTATAAATGAAAAATCAACTTGAATGGATTTGGTTTTCAATTGAGTGTCTTGTCACTAGATTTGAAAGGAACAGATTTTCCAAATACCTCCTAAAGGAGCCATCTCTCTCTCTCTCTCTCTCTCTTCTCTCTCTCTCTCTCTCTCTCTCTCTCTGTGGGTGGGTAGGTGGGTGTGTGCATGTGGATATCAAGTGAATTTATATACGAGATACAGAGAGTTGATCAATACCCTATATTTCAAGAACCCTTCAGGCAGTTTTCAACTTCATAAATGACAGCTATTTTTATGTTAACATCTTAGAATTAAAATTCAATCTTAGCATTCATCATTTACGAATAAATCATGTTTAAATTCTGTAGCCTCTAATTATTTATCACTTTGTAACTTAGATGCTTGTAGATAAAACTAGCATTTTGTTAGTTTCATGTTACATTTGGGAACAAGGGCCATGTACACTATTTTTTAATAGAAGTTCAGTTGTCAGTTTTCTGTGTTCATACTGCATGTATCTTCTGGCACAGTATACCTTCTAATAAGCAAACATATGTCACTTTTCTTATGCCCTCTCTTCTGTTTTTAAGTTGTAGAATTAATGGTTAAGAACAGTGTTACCTAATTCACACAACTCCCTCAACTTTCGATCCAGTTCATGTGATTTGGTTCATGGGTTCATGATCTGGATCGCGGAATGAATAGCTGCCCTTTCTGATTGAATCACATTCTTGTGCTATTACTATTGTTGCAACCATCAAACAAAAGCATTAACAGTTTATTACCGTATACAGCCACATACATTTCGAAAGATGCGAGCTGAGCTTGCTTCAATGTGGAGTCCAAACAGCAGAGCTAAAGGTTTGAGAAGATTGTCTATTAAGGCTGGCTATCATTTAGAACTGGAGGATTCGGATGCGGTTTCCAACTATGATTTGCCCACTTCCAGCTATGAGGAGGGAGAAAACATGCAGGTGAGGGATATCATGCCAATTTATTAATGACTTTGGACGAGTAATGGATAGTTTACGACAAAAATTTTTCTTTGATTCATGAAACTTTCTGTAATTGAATAGCAGGTGATGTTTATAAATAGTTTAAGGAAACTAGAGCCTAATTTAAAGGGTAATATGAAGTCAAGATTCTCTTATCCTTATTTTGATACCTCTACTATCAGGACATTATACTATTTAAATAAGCACTATTATACACCAAAGGTGCATTGCTATATAATGTATATCAGTATATATACCAGCATGTCTGAAGTGTGAACTACATTACTTTTTTTTGCAGCATTACCTTTTTGTATATAGTCCATGCTTACACACTATTATACCAGTCATTATGAAAATTTCTGACTGACTGAGTTCTAATCAGAGTAATTGACTTTGATGTATTTTCCTACTGAACAAAGATAAAGAAATTAGAAAAAAAAACTGTGAAACAATCTACTTGTTGTGGCAGTTTCTTTCCACGCTTGTTGAGTTCAGGCCAACCACATCCTTCTCCTTGTTCCAGTATTACCTTTTTAGAGAGGAATTATTCTTCTCTCAAGATGATGTATGTTGATTCTCAGATTATCATTATTTTTTGGTCATATTAGCCACACTTAGAGAAGAGAACATGGGTGACTATTAAAGTTGACAGATAGAGAGAGTGCTATGACCATTTTCCCTCTTTGGAGCCCCGAAACCTTCTGTCTTTAAGTCAGAAAAAAATAAAATCAAAAATAAAATTTTAAAAAAAAAAAACACAAGGTTGCTCAATAAATAACTTGTGAACCCATACACTATGTTAGGCATGTGGGACAATTCATTTAATTTCTATTATCATAAAGTCGGGATGAGGAACAATCCTCCCCAAGCTGTCGATAACTAATCTAATATGGTATCAAAGTCATGTTGGCTCCTAATCAAAATTAATCTTGCCATTGTCGTCCTCTCCTTGACCTTGTCATGACATCTCCATTGCCCTTTGACCTCACTGTCATCCCTCAATCTCACCATGACACCGCTGTCATCCCTTGATTTCACCATCATAACCCTGCCATGATCATTGTTATCGCAATCCTGGCTGGATTTTGCCATCAAGACTCTTCTGGTTTGACTTACTGAAACATCTCCTTTCTCACTTTTCACTCGTCATCAAATGTTGTTTCCCATTGTTGCTCCCCTCCATATCTCGTCAGCATTTTTCTGTCATGGCCACGTTGACATGGACAGGACACACTGATAAATGGTAAATTCCAAAAACACACAGGACAAAGGAGTGTGAACTGTGACGAGTGTCCAGGCTATAGCTTGCCGAAAACTTTCTTCTTCTCTCACATCATGACCTCGTCTAGTCAATTATTTGCAATTCTGTATTTGATAATATAAATTCCATTCAGCTGAATTGAAATTTCTAAGGGAATGATGAACAAAGATCATATATTTAATGTGCCATTCTCACATTATTTTCATATGATTCTATTCACCCACCCACCTTCACCGACAAATAAAGTAGAATAAAATAAAAATGCTAAGATCTCTTCTAAATTTCTCCTGAATGAGAGAACCTTGATCTTAATCTCCTCTTTCTATGACCATCCTGGTTGCATAAATTGCCTTTCTTAAGAGTTATGAACTCATAATTGTTTACCCAAGTAAATTTCATGTTGCAAGACTTCATGATTATCTCTTCAGTACAAGGGAAAATGTTGTTCCTCCTGTTTCAAGCCTGAAACAAACATTTAGACTTTCTTTGAAATTGGAAAATTGCTCTAGTTCAATGCTGGCTCTCTCTTTTCAGGTCTTACCTTAGCTCATAATTTTTTTCTTCTTTTACTGATGGATAATACATAATAAATAATTCTTATGAAATCTTTCGAGCTAATTATGAATTTGTTTCCAAATTTTGGCCTATTCAGTTTCTTATTAATCGCTGGTTTATTTTGATTCTGCATAGACATCACAATGAAATGTAATTATTTTTCCACTAAGTTAGATCTAGTGTGAAGCTTCTATTAATTAGTTTGCTTGCATAGACTAATGCTTTGGTGCTATTGTTATATCCACACTACTGACATTTTTGTTACTTTTTGTCAGTATATTACTTTTTGACTCTGAATGCTCATATTTCGACTTTATCTGCAGGATCTTGTGCAGGCTGTATTGCCATTTGATCTGTTGCTGGATCGCAGAAAGCGCACTAACTTTCTTAATAATCACAGGAATTCTTCTCAGGCTCCAGAGAATAAGCCTAAGGTGTTAACTGATGCTGGCGTTGCATTAGAATCTTTATTAGTCTGCGAGGAAGCACTCGAGAGGGAATTACTGATATCAAATTCGTAAGTACTTTTGGCATGCCCCCTTTACTGGTTTAAGAAACAACTGAATGTTTGATAACTTGCAGAACTTGTTTTAACATGTTCGGCATTTCCAAAACATATGCTTTGCCTAGAACCTTGTTAAGTATATCCCATGATGAAAGTTACTGTGTTCTGTGAAATTTGAATGTAACCCCCACTAAATTTAGTCACCTATTTTAGATATTCAAAGTGAGTGTGCCTGTGATGGTTTAAGAATTTTTAATAGACATGTCATTTGATGTATGAGCATGTAAACTACTCTTGCCTATTTTGCTGTCAAACACATGAAAGTTTCCTATTCTATGCAAATGCACCATGACCATATGCTACTTATTCTAAGCAATATCCTGCAAAGATTGCAATGTCAGTGTCATTTCAGTAAGTAGCCCAACCAAACACAATTCCTATTCCGTTCATTAAGCAATGACTTTTTTTTCTAATACTCCTGATTTATTAGCCAAAAGTATGTAACAGCACAGAAAGCCTCATAATCTACATCAAAACTCAGGCTGTCTTGTATAAAATATAAATATGGTCTTATAAGCAAAATTGTATGCAATGTTAGGAGCAGATGTTACACGGATGTCATTTCAGTGGCTGATGTTTTCTCTTCCCGTTAATGACTATGCAGTTATATTCCAGGGATGGAGGTAACTGTGTCTAGTCGACTTAAGAGCTTATACAGTATCTACTGCAAGGTATGTTCATATTTGTGTTAAGCAGGAAGTTCTGGCATGCTTACATTTCTTCTGTGTTTGAGAAACTAGTGCAGACAAGTGCATGGTTCCTTTCTCCTTCCCTATACATGCTTGCCTTTTCACATTTAAGAGTCCTAGTGAGGCTTCTTTTCCACTTTTCTTATTGTTATTAGTTACTTTTTTTTTCCTTTCACTAAATGAAATCAGTAGTTATAAATAGAGTGACAAGGATTAGTTGTAATCATATATGTCTGAAAATCTTAGGAAGTTTGATGCAAATTCCTTCTGCCATTTCAAAATATTCTTAAAAGGGAATATGGAATCCCATTTTGGTTGACACAGACTTTATTTTTTATTAAACAGAAACCTCAATAAGTTCAATATTCATTATTGGCATCTGGAATATTTAGTTACTTTCTGACTGGATGCAATTGTATCAATAATCATACTTGTTTTGACATTTATTTAGGAAGATGAGGCCATTATGGTACACAGTTGCGGATATTCCTTTGACTAGGGCTTTCCATCTGGTGTCAATATCCTATGACATTTGGCAAAGACTTGGCAACCTCCTTTGGCTACCCAGCCCTCCCCCGCCTCTGCTCATTGTGTGCATCTAACCCTAGCTTCCACCACGGCTTAAGTGATTGAATTTTAGGTTCGAGATATCTGCCAACCCAGTATGACCCTTAGAAGATAAAATTTATATTCTTCTGGTCTTTATATATACTTCATGAAAAGCTTTTTCCTTTGTTACTACAATGCTCCCTGTGTAGGCCTGCCGACTGCTGCACTTGGAAATACCTTTCTCACAACAACTTTCAAATTCTTTGTTGCATGCATGTCATGTTTCTCTTACCCTTAGGATGATTACTTCTCTACAACTATTGTTCAACACCCATTACACACCACTCTCATGCACATACTTGTGCCCGGTCGATGATAATAATGACACATCTGTTTTCCTTTTATTGTTCTTTAAGCTTTCTTTCCATTATTCCCAAAGCCAGAAGTAGTTTAAATGGATTAACCCTCATAAGGACAAACCAAAATGGTTCTAAAAATTGCGATAGTTTTTTGCCTAATGGCTACCATTTCTTTTGTTGTGCGGCTATGTGAATTTTCTTCTTTAACTTGTCCTGTTTTTGTTTCTTGACACTTAACAGATGAAACGAAAAGATATTGGCATTAAACATGTTTATGATGCTCGTGCATTAAGAGTGGTGGTTGGGGATAAGAATGGAACACTCCATGGACCTGCTGTTAAGAGCTGTTACAGTCTTCTTGACATTGTGCACAGGTGACTGATAATAATGTCCGTTCTCTAAGCACATTTGGGACCTCCAAGCTTGAATAGATTATGTAGTCATGTATTGATGTTATTATGTTCTCCTTGTTAGCATGAGCTTACATTGCATGACTAATTAGGCAGGTTTTCTGCCTATAAATGTGTCTTTGTTAGTGCATATCATTTAGACTTGGTTTCCTCTTACCACACTTGGCACCAAACAAGGTGGCTTTGTCGGATAGAAATTTGGTTAGATTTTTTCCTTGTAGCATTTCTGCTGTGAAACTATGACCTGTGAATGGAAATTCAAATTAATCAATACTAAACACTCAATCAGTGCTTCATCATTATGAAACGATCGTGGTCGAAAATGATTAAAACTAATAAAGCAGATGGATGTACAAAATAACACACGTAGATTAATCCAATTTCAATCAAGAATCAATTAAAGAAAAATTTATGTAGGCAAAGATTCTACAATCAATTTTAAAGACAAGCAAGCAGATATACACAATCTCACATTTGTGGACAACAGTTAATCGATAAAATATTAGAGATTAATTATCAGGCTCAAAATAACCGATTGGGATTAAAAACGTACATGTTGAGGATCACGTCAACCTCGGTATCTTGTGCTGATTGTAATGTGTAGATCTGGCTTTCACGAATCTAACACTTCAAACCGTATATGATTTGGACTTCGAATGAGAGAGATACAACTTGAAAATGAACCTTGAACGCTTTAACGAGTCTGTTTTCATTGTAGCAGCAGCAGTACTGTAGCAGCGGCAGTACTGTAGTAGATTACTGTAGTCGGTTACTGTAGAGGGTACTATAGCAGGTACTGTAAGGTATTACAGTAGGGGAAAAATATAGCAGGGAAGAAAACAGGGAGAGAATAATTTTTCTAGGGTTTTCTTTTTTCTCTAAGGAAAAAGATAAGAAATTTGTGGAGAGAGAACTTTAGAACTAGGATTTAAGATTAGAAAGAGGAGAGATGTACTGTCAGCACTCAGAGGCGCACACAACAGGGGTAGAGGGGGGATAAGCTAGTTAGGGCTTTACACTCTAAACTAGGATTTCTCTAGGCTTCCCACCAAAGAGAGAAATTGGGAGAGATCATCGCTCACGCACAATTTTGAGGAATTTTCATAACTTCATTGCATAAATTGTTTGATACAAGACCTTATATAGGCTTTACAAAATTTGAATACAAGTCAACTCCTAATCAAAATAGAATTACAACTCCAAAATAAATAAACTAAACTCCTAATAAAATACAACTCTAAAATAAAGAAACTCAGGATAAAGAAACTAAAATACATAGAGTTCTACTTGGAAACTGAAACGAGGTGTTTTCTCCACCCGTGAAACACGTGTCATACACGTGGCTTGATGTCCGCATCAGTTTCAATCTAGATTTAGAATGCGCTCCACAGACAACCCATTTTGATGGAAAAAAGTTTGAGATTGCATTTATGATAATGATTGTTTGTTAATGTTAGATTCATGTACTTGCATTGTGGAAGCAGGGAGTTCTTCTGTTTCCAGTTCTATCCTTCTTTCGAAACAAGCTCAATCAGGTTTGTTTTGATTTTTCTTTAGGATTACTCTGACCTATGTGCGTGAGATATTTGACACATTTGAGGAAGTTAATATCTAGTGCCATGTGTCTTGTCTCACAGAGATTTAATTATATTATCATCATGCAAAAGCAATAGCACAACATGCTGTCTCCCTTTATCAGTGCACTTTGGACACAAATAATATCACACTCAATATGAATTGCGCATAGTTACATGATCTGTTACTGATTTGTTATGCAGGCTCTGGACCCCAATGATGGCGAGTTTGATGATTACATTGTCAATCCTAAGCCTAGTGGTTATCAGGTGATTGTTATTTCCTCTGATGTTAAGTTGATCAATCAAATAGCCACAAGGAGTTTGGTGTCAACGAAGATTCTTCTAGGCCGAACTTCTGCACTTGTGCGTAGAAGTGAACTTTTTATATGGTAGTTTTATGACATATATAGATGACCAAATATATATCTCCATCATTGTGAGTCTTATTAGAATTTTTTTTTTTGGGGGAAACATGAGCTTCTATTTATGACTTCTATGAATAAAATACATGCAAACATGCCCACTAAGAAAAAAAGTGTGAGGAATCTTGTTTGTCGGAGCCAGGACCTCAGACGAGGGTCAAGATTACCCCAGTTTCAGCTGTAATTCTCCTGTACCAAAAAAATGCATCTTTGGCTAATCCTAGTGTGAGGATATTGTTTCCACTACCCAAAGCCTTGCTTTGGTACTACAAGAATGCGCTTATTGTACTGATATGTATCGCTTCAGTCTGTACCAATATCAAAAATAAATAAATAAATAAATACATAAAAGTTCAAGGAGCCGCCTTATGCTATACGTTTGCTAAAAAGTAAATGCATTTTACCTGCCAAAGGGTGGATGGTCAATTGCTTGACTGACTTTGTTAGATATTCAATTCGTCAAATATTCACTCTATGATTCATGTCTGACTGACTTCGTTACATGCTTGGCACGCTTCTCTAAATATTCACTCCAGATATAATTATATACATGACATGTTTATTCTATATGTACAATACAGGATGTATATGTGAACATGTTATATGGTCACTAAATTTAACTTAGTAGCTAATGAATTTTTTTTTTTAAACATACAATATCGTTTACTAAAAATATCCTCAGATCACGGATTCATGGATATTTGGGTAGCGAATTTTAATACACTAGATTTGAATAATATTCGCCAGATTCAGATTTTCCTTAGCAAGTTGATATCAGATCAAGTTCGAATATCAGTGTTAACATAACAAACAGTTTTGTTACTGACATCATAGTATATTTGCTTTGTACACTTGTATGCTTTACAATTTTAGTAACATTTTTAATGATGAAATGGGCCAGGAGCTAGAGTGTAGTGTAGTAGGATTGTGCATCGATCTCAGCCTTTTCTCTATAATGACTTGTATTAGTTTAATAGTACTGCCTTCACTCAGGGCCCTTTGGCATTTGTCATTAGATGGAATTAGGGTTCAGCTTAACCCTTCTAAACAGGCTTTTCAGGGGTGGAACTGGTGGTTTGGGTGTTACCTTGAAACCACCGCAAAACCCCCAATTTTTGGGCTCAAATAAATCCAGGCCTAGCCTAGTTATTATTTTATCTCATCAATCACCCAAACTTCTCACACAACTGATAACTCCTACCTCTAGCCACTATACAAACAACTGACAAATTAAAAAAAAAAAATTAACACCTATAACTCCCATACCAAGACCAATATTCCAGTTACCGCTTACCAAATGAGGCTTAATTGAATAAAGAAGTGTATCATTAACTTTCCAAGAAATATCTAATATTGATTATAGGCATGCGTTAATGATGAATTTGTGGGAAAACCGAATGAAAATAGAGAGGAACATGCACATACATACACACGTGTGTGTGTTGGGCGCGCCGGGGCGCATAAGCAGACAGACCCATGTTCTGGCAATAATTTAAGACAAGAATATGTGTATATGAACCATTAATAGTGAGCAATGATCTTTTAATATATATACTGAAATGAATTTGGCATCAAGTAATAATGGATGGTAATATATGACTATGATCATAACCTATGTTGCACGGATATGGCAACGTTGAAAGGGACATGACACGTGGACACATGGCAACTTCTTAAAAATACATACAACACGTGTATCCAACATGTGTATCCAACACGTGTCGGACATGTTTTGGACACGACATGGCTCCATGATCGAAGTGTTGGTGCTACATAGATCATAACCACCCTCATCTGCCAAGCCTATGGGAGGGGCATAATCTACATAGATCATAACCACCCTCATCTGCCAAGCCTATGGGAGGGGCATAATCTCTAATGGTAAGATGAATCATTTATGTTTGTATTTGCTTGAAATTCTTATGGTTATTGATCATTATAAGAACAGAGCATTCCATATAAACATAAAATGTGTTGTATCATTGTATTTTATGTTGGATGAAAGTTCCAAATTTTCAAACATTATTTCCTTTCCGCTTGCTATTGTTTCAGTACTGAAAGGATTCTATAATCATTATTACATTGACACTAATCTATTCACTGACCCACTCATTTTTGCAGTCTCTTCATACAGCGGTGCAGGGTCCTGATAACTCCCCTTTAGAGGTCCAAATAAGAACACAGGTATAGGCATTCATAAATCAGGGGCTGTCTATGCAAATTTATATTTATATAAGAATTTGATGTCTTGAAGTTGAAGGTAATTTCTTTTGTAGCGGATGCATGAGTACGCTGAGTTTGGACTTGCCGCTCATTGGTTATATAAGGAGAGTAAGGTGGAAAATACAAGCAGGGTGGATGATGCTAAGATCAGTGCATCTTTTTACCAAAGCAATAGTTTAGAGCATGAAGGTTATTTCCAAGAAGATGTCTACCATAAGTATAGTTCCATAAAAGCGGGGCATCCTGTTCTTAGAGTAGAGGGCAGTCAATTACTTGCAGCAGTCATTGTCAGGTTTAGTAAATCTCGCTACAATTATAATTAAGTATTTTTGAGGTTTCTCATTGAATACATTTCTCATCTGTTAGAGCTCCTGTTTCAGGGTACATAATGGTGGAAGGGAGCTTCTTGTTGCAGTGAGTTTTGCTCTTGAAGCTTCTAAAGCAGTAGCTGAGAGAAGATCTTCTTTTCAGAAGAAACGATGGGAAGCTTATGCTAGGCTCTATAAAAAGGTTTGCTTCATATTATAATCCAATTGGTTGTAAATTTCAAATTTAGTAATTTGATATTACAATCCACCCCCCCCCCCCCCCCCCAACCCCCACAAAAAAAAAAAAAACAAAACAAAAAACAAAAACAAAAACAAAACAAAACAAAAAAAAAAGAAAAGAAAAAATAATAACATAAATAAAAGAAAAAACCACCACCACCTATAGAGGGGGGAGGAATAAAAAAGGAAAAGACCTAGATTTTGAGTGATGGGGAATTATTGTTCTTACAGATGAATTCTTGCTCTGTGACCATCAGTATCCTCTAAAATGATTCAGCTATTTAAACAGGCTCCAGTGGTACAAAACTTGGTCTATTCTTTTGTGGAGCTTTTTTGACTTTGAATTGAACTCCTTAACCAACTAAGACTGCATTTTGATGGAAAATGGCTTCGTTGATGGTATTGATAGAAATCATTCTTGTTTAAGGTCCATTTATTCTAGTCACCATCTTGTCCATGGTTAATTGCACAATATTGATAAGCAATTTTCAATGACTCATTTGTCTCCATTACTACCAAGTAGTTCTACAATTTGCATTTGTAATCCATATTGACTTGCCTGCTAACAAGTCTTGTTACTGAGTTTAGCATGCAGCATTTAGATTGTAAAGAAGTGATTCTAGGGCAAGTGCATTGGCAATATACCCGGCAATTATATGTCTGTTTCTAATGTATTCAGAGATTACTCTATTACCAGGTACTAAATTTTTGAATTTGTTGTCATATTCACATCATGTCATTAAGTGACATGCACACCGACCTCAGTGGATGGGGAAATAGTTTATGAGAATTACAAGGGATTATACATTATTTATGATCTCTAAGATTGACAGTGAATATGTAATACTTAAAAGTTTGTCACGTGAACTTTGGGATAGTTTTGTGATTTCATCAGTTCTGGTACTGTTTGCCAATTGTTCCTAATTCCTATCAAAGTTACCCTTTTTTGTCCATGATTTCTATAGTGGGTGTTATATGTCCTCATGTGGAGCACTAAGTTACATCACAAGAGAGTGTGTTTCTTACAAGGCTGTCCATTATGCATTCATTCTGTATATTGTGTTGCAAGTTTGTGATGTGGCTCTCTCTCTCTCTCTCTCTCTCTCTCTCTCTCTCTCTCTCTTTTTTATATCTTTCAGGTATCCGATCAGTGGTGGTTTGCACCAGGCCATGGTGATTGGTGCACATGCCTTGAGAAGTACACACTATGCCAAGATGGGATATTCCACAAGGTTCTTGCCAAACAAAAATCTTTAAGCATCAGAAAATTTACATTTATAATCCTGGATGTTGTTTTTTATTTAAAGATAGAAACTACATATCTGTCAGCTTTGGCTGAGAGATGAAGGGATAATTACCTTTTTTTGTAACTAATTATAATTTCGGCTAACGATATTAGTCGTTAATAATGATATTTTCCACTTTGGAAGTTGGTATCAATATTTATCAGTTCCACCGTTATGGTCTGAGTTGCATTAATTTGTTTCATGGTTTTAAATATCAGTGATTCCGATATATATCGGCAACACCGTATATCTTGGTTCTAAATGTTGGATCAGGTTCATTTTTGTTGGGGTTTTTTCGTATCGGATGGCGGATATCGGGTGATATATCGTGGATATGGGATTATATTGGATGTCCATATTTGACATTCTACATATATAAGTATTGATAACTAAAAATAATTATAAAGTTTTATATGTCATCTATTAAATAAATATGTGACAACAATGCATGCAAAGCATTCAAGTATAGGTGATATACACACAATGCAATAAAATAAAATTAGAAATTTGCAAAACGAGTTCTAAGTATAATTTCAACCAACTTATAATTATAATTTATATTGCATGAACCATGAAAAGTTTACTACCTACCTAAAACTTGATGAATGAAATATAGAATAAAAATATGAAATTCTTATTCTTTAAATTTAAGTCTTTAAGTAAAAGACTTACTTGCAAAAAGCAAAAGATATGCATAAGAGTTAAAAAAAACAAATTTATAACTTGATAACTAAGCAACAAAATATAAATAACATTACCCATTCCAATCCTCAACTTACCCTAAACCACATAATAAAGTGATAAACATGCATAAAATAAAATTAAACAATATCAGAAACTATAAATGTTTAATAAATAGTCTCAAGTCTCAAATTTCTAATAAAACATAATATAGCTCAAAAGTTAGACCCAAACTAGCTTGTTAAGAAAGAAACCCGAAGAAAAAAGTGCAATATCAGCCGATATCAAGCTCATACATATTGACGATATATTGGCCCATATCGGCTCAAACCGATATGGCCGACTTTTTTGATAGAATCGTGTAGGTATTGGTCCAAAATTGATATATTAGCCAATATATCGGTCATATCAACCGATATTTAGAACCATTTGTATTGAATTTGAGGTATCTGATACGATATTAACCCTATAATATTAGCCAATATTGAGGCTGCTATCAGCGATATTGTCAATTTTGATTATATTGATACTAACATACCAATATGGATACCGATATTTTTAAACCATAATTTGTTCGTCTAGAGGGAAATGTATGCAAGCTCATATTGTGCCAACCTATTGGGAAAATATGTCCACCCTCCTTCAGGAAGAGCTGAAAGTCTAGCAGTGACATGTAATAGTTTTCTTGAACCAATATGTCGGTCTACTCATTTTTAAAGACAAGATACATAATCATTATTTAAAAAGAATAGTGTTGTTAAGATTTCACGGAAAAGGATGATGTGGTTCTATTCATCTTGCAGTAAGGCCAATTTCATGTTTCTATACATCCATCTCTATACTTAACAGGTTGTTACATGTGATTGGATGACGAGCACTGATTAATATCTGCTTGTAATGATTGCAGCAAGACCAATTTCAGCGATGTTACCTACCTTCATCCAAATAATAGATCTAACGGAGCAGAGGAGTCTGAATACTGGATGGTTGTCTCTGCTGTATTTGAGGGGAGAAAGATTTTACCTCCGCAATCTTCAGACTACTCTCAGAGGTCAAGCCTGGACTCTTACACTTCGGTCCTGTAGATAGTGGGATTAATAAAGGTCAGTACGCAAGGAACTCATTTACACAGAAATAATAAACAAGAACTGCAACATCATGAATATTAAAGATGATTTTGCTTACTTATCATACTCTGTTACACACTGAGATCTTTGTAAAATTCATGTGCTAATGGATTC
>JAVJIF010033978.1:0-76483 GCA_038442645.1 Agave tequilana
TCCTTCTTTAAGAATTCTCCTTGACACATGGTTTCAAGGAGCGTCTTAGTCTGATAATCAAGCCATCATAGAATAATCTGGCACTGACGCCATTTTTCTATACCGTGGATGGGGACACAGGGCTACTAGGTCTTTGAAGCGCTCAAATACTTCCAAAAAGGTTCATTGGCTTCTTGTTTGAACTGCATTATATTCTTCCTCATAATGGCTGTCTTATGGATAGGATAAAACTTTTTAAGAAAGACCTTAACGAAATCATCCCAAGAAGAAATTGAGCTAACTGGGAGATTATAAAGCCACTTCTTAGCGATATCCTTAAGTGCAAAGGGGATGAATCTAAGTCTGACAAGTCATCGGTAAGCTGGGAAATCCTCATCATAAGGCATGACTTCTTCAAACTCTCGGATGAAGAAGTATGCATCCTCGATTCAAGGCCATGGAATCGTGGAAGTGTGTTTATGAACTGGGGCTTCAACTCAAAAATTATTTCCATTAGTATTTGGGAGGAGAATACAAGATGGAAGTGATGTGCGGATGGATAGAACTTGTCTTGCAACGACACGTTGGTAGTCATGATTGTGTCGAGTGGTGGTGTAGGTGGCAGTGTAGGAACTCTCACAAGCCTCGCAGAATTAGGATCTCTATACCACTCTTGCATACAATTACACAATCAACGTGCACCTTTCACACAAGCAGAAAATGAAAAATAACAATCAAGAAAAAGAAAAAAAATCAATCCAAGCTTTCTAGGTTTCCTGGACCTAGACGACTCCTAACGATAGATCGTCCACAGGAGGTTTGGTGTGGACTTTGACTATAAGCAAATCGGCCAGGGAAGGGTAAAGTTGTTGGGAGGTTTTCCGTCAGAGACGTTCCTTAATTAAGTAACTAACAACCTTCGGGCTTTCGGCCCTCAACCCCTTTTCCTAGACACCGATTTTACAAAAGTCACTTTCCAACACTTTTCCCCCTTAGGATAATCTTCTAAGTGAGTCCGGATGTCCCTAGGGCTAGCGTCTAGCAATTTTTAATTAGAAGCTTAGGATTGTGAGTACGTGGGGAAAATGGTTTGTGGGCTAAGGAAGGGTGATAAAATCCCCACCTTATCTTTTTTTATGGGATTTGCCCTTAGAATCAATTAGTGCAAGTGTACGATATCAACAAACAAGGGTCACTCAAAGCGTAATTAATCAAACAATGAGTGAGTCCTAGTCTATATGCTATGCTTACGTACCTTGTCCCACGCGCTCTTCAACAGTAAAAGTAAAGAAATTGAAAGACACGTGCCTAGAGATGCAAATGTCTAACAATTTTTTAACTTGCAACAAATTTTTTACTGTTGATTAGCAGATATCAGTGAAGCAAACAGAATTTAAAATATAGCAGCAACTGTATTTTGCAGAGAAGCAAGCCCTGCAGAATTATGGTCAGTAGTGAACTCCTCTTTGCCGCAAAATCTGCGGCAAAAGCCCAGAAATTGCGGCAATTTGGAGGGATCCTGGTCTCTGCTTTCGAGAGCAAGAGCCCCAGGTCCGCTTATATGTCACTGCTATGGCAAGATTTGCTGTTTCTTTTCAACCTGTAACCTGCAACAGAGAAGAGACTTCGTATTAGTTCTTCACTTTTCAACCAAAAACCGTTGCTCTCGCCCCTCCGGCAACGGCGCCAAAAATTGATTGGGAAAAGAGTTTGTGTAGAGTATTAGCAAAAATATGTAACAAAGAGATGAAGGTTAGAATCCACCTTGGTGCTAAGTCCACTTCACAAATGTATTTAAGATTGATTTACCCTTTCCAATCTCCGATATAGTAAATGGCTATACCCGGTCGATCTTCCGGGAGAGCTAGCGATGGAAGCGTTACGGTTTTCAAGTGAAGCAAGAAGACAAAGAAACTTCTATTAATTACACAAGTGCAAGAAGAAAAGAAGTGGTGATTGTGTACATCATGGAAAAAGAAATCAAAAAGAACTTGTGTGAAGTGTGTTGTAAAGAAAGAGAAACTAGTAAAGAAAGTGTTGGAAAAACTTATAGATGATAAGATACATGGCTAGCTAACTTTACCTCATTCAACTTACTACTTACTTAATTAATGTGATGCTTTATTGCCTCGTATTGACTCATTGGCAATTGATATAACTTGCTTGTTTGTTCAATTCTTTACCTTCTTTGAAGATGAGTGTTCTCTTGTTCTAGCTTGAAGCCTCACAATGAGTCATTGGCTCTCTTAGATAGATGTTCAATTGATGAAATCTAGAAGTGACACTCAAGGATGCTAAAAAGAAGATACAACGTTCATTCAAACATTCAAGACATAACAAAACTAGTAGCTTGAAGTAGGGAAGTTGTTCTTACAAGTAGCATATATAGGTGAACCCATCTTCATGTTCATCAAAGGCTCTTGTTCTAGACAAGGCTCTAAATGAGGCACACATGAGTCATAGGTGGTATGAACAAGCAATTGTCAAGAGAAATCAACTCTGCTTTCTTGGTAAGTTTAGAAGTGATCACAATGCAAGTATAAAGATAGCATCATCCAAGGAGATAGAACTTAGCTAGGCAAGTTCTTAGCTAGCCATGCAATAAAGATTTAGCTAGCCATTACACTACAACAAACAACACAACTATTCATGAAGTAAAGCAACAAAACACAAGCAATAGAGATGAACTAGAATCAAAGCAAGAATTTAAAGCAAGGTAAAGTAAAGCATACTAGAGTTTGCAAAGAGATGAATGGAGCTCTTTTGATTAATCCTTGGCCACAAGAATGTCACTTCCTTGGTACAAGCTCTCAAACAGCACTCTCTCTCACTTTGTCAAGATCTCTAGGAGGAAGAAGATGAAGTCTAAAAAATCTAGGAGAAAGCAAAAATACAAGAATTTTCCCCTATTTTTTTCTCTCTCTTCTCTATTTCGCGTGTGCAGCTCTGGTCCTCTATTTATAGCCATAAGTGAGAAGCTTCGAGAGTCCTGGCCGTTACCACAAAAATCCGGGCTCCAACGGCTTCCAAACGGCCGCAGATCCGCGGGAAAATCCCGAGATTTGCGGCAAAATCTGGGCCGTTGAGCCCAGATTTTCTGTTACAATCTTGTTGTAGTTGGTTAGCCACGTGGCCTTCTGGAATCTTCAATGGGCGAGCGGATCTCAACTGAATCCAAATTTAAATCTTGGCTCTTTTGGGATTATGGATTTAATCACTTTAATTATTGCTAATTAAAGTGATTAATTGGCTTCTTCTCTTTTAAGTTGTGGACCTGTAAAAATAGAGAGAAAATGGGTAAGAAATCACATATTATTTACAAAATGCATAGTATGGAAGTGTAAAATATGTAAATATGTAGAACAATCACCTGTACCGATAGCCGATCAAAAACTGACCGTCGTCTTGGAGGCGTGGGGGGATTGGTCCCAGCCGGCAATGGACTGAGTGCAGTGTCACCAGCTGACATCCCACTTGTTGACAGCAGGGGGGAAGAGGTTTGTCTATCCGTCAACAATTTCCTTAAATCGACCCGGTTGGGTCGCGCAAAGGCTCTTTTGGATCGCACATAGGACGATGTCCTGCTTCTTTTATCCCTGCAGATGGGATTAGCACTGAATAGTGCTTTGGTTCTAGCTTCGCCATCAGGCTGAGCTTAGTGCTTAACGCACTGGAAAGCGGAGCACGCTGTGGTGCTTTACCCGCTATGCTGCTGCGAAGGCAATTAGCCTTAGATAGTACTTTTGGCTTCAGCTTCGCGATCATGGACCCTGCGCGTACGCTGTGGTACAGTAGCTTTGCTCGTGAGAAACGAGGCCAGCGCGAGGCATTGCTGCTTTTAAATTGGACGACGGTATGATTGCCGTCGTAACTTTATGATTGGAGCAGACAGGCATCCTGCCTTTTTCTTCGCGCGAGAGAGGCGCGGTTTTAGCGTAGCTACGCCTGAAGCTTCGGTTGGAGACTTCTGTTTAGGCTTCCATACCCGCCTTGGCAGAGGAGACTTAGGTTCACAAGGAACCTGATTAGCCACACGCGAGGCTGAGGGGTGTTTGCAGAATTCTGCTTCCCCGGTTTCTGCTTTGAAACCTTGGCCGTGAAACCTTCCTATGCTTCCGCGCTCGAAGCATTGGGCCACCCTCAGAGAGGACTTCTTCAAATCTTCCTTGATCGAACTGAACCACCAAGTTCTCACAAGTGAAGGAATCAGACTACGAACATGCTTCCTTGTTGCGCAAATAACCGCAGTAGGTTCGCAGAGAACCTTTTCTGTCTCCGCAGAGACTTTCCTTGAAGATTTAGCCAGAGGGGCTCTGGCTGCACCGGCTTTTCTGAATTCAGAGTTAGATCTGAAGGTCTGTTCGTCGCATTGCAACACTGATTCTCGGCAGTAGAGAATTTCTTCCCAGCGGAGTGTTTGAGACGGAAAGGTGCTGTATTATGGAGTATAATTTGCACACAAAATATATTCAATAAAAAGAGATAAGGTTTAGATTCAACCTCAAGTGCTTTGATCACTCCACAAATGTATTCCAAATGATTAATGTACCCTTTCCTATCTCCGTTATAGCATGGGCTATACCGAGTCGATTCTCAGGGAGAGCTTGCGATGGAAGCGTTGCGCGGTTGGTAGTGAAGAAAAAAAAAACGAAGATTCTCTTTGTCTTAAAAGAATGAAAACAAATTGGAAAAAGAAGTGAAAGAATCGGTGGATTTGTTCATGATGGAAAATGAAAAGAAATCAAAACAAGATTGGCTTTTGGATTAACATTAAAAGAAAGAAAACTTTGAAAAGACTCTTAGAATGAGAAGATCATGACTAGCTAACCTTACTACCTTGCTAAAACTTACTAAACTCCGTGATGGTGAATGCATGCCTCATGTTGATTCATCGGCAAAGATTTGTCTTGCGTGTTGGTCTAATTACTTTCCCACTTGGATGACGGGTGATCATTCTTGGACTTGTCTTGTAGCCTCATAGATGTCATTGCCTACAATTAGACTTTCAATAATGGAATCAAAAGAGCTACACTCAAGGGATGCTAAGGAAGAAGATACAACATTCATTAATGGAAGTAAAGAAGTTGTACAACAAATAGCATATTGGTGATCCATCTCCATGTTCCATCACGGCACTTGTTCTAAAGACAAGGCTCTAAATGAGGCACACATGAATCATATGGAGAATTACAACAAGATATAGCCAAGCATGAAAGTAACCATCAGAGAAGAGAAGACCATACAACTTGCAAGATTAAAGATAGCAATCACCCATGAGTTAGTAGTTAGCAAGGTTAGTGGTTTAGCTAGTCATGTAAGAAAAGTTAGCTACTAGCCATAAGAAAAGAAAAGCAAAGCATGAATTAAAGTGCAAGTAAAGTAAGCTAGAAGTAAAGAAAGCAAGTAATACTAGAAAAAGCTCAAGTAGAGAAGAAAATGGATGAATCCTTGCTTCACAAGTTGTCACTCCTTGGTGTACCACAAGCTTTCTCTCTCTTACAACTCTCTTTTGCAGAATTTCTAGGGAGGAAGAAGATCTAGAGCACTACAAAAATCCTAGAGAAAAATCCTACAAAAATACAAGCATCTAATCTCTAATCTCTAATCTCTCTTCTACTCTTCCACAAGTCCTCCCCTTTTTGCGAAGGCCCTGGTCCTGTATTTATAGGCCTCGAGAGAAGTCTCCAGAACCCGGACAGGTGGCAGGAATCTGGGCTCAACAGCCCCAGATCTGCCGCAGATCTGCGGCTAGGATTGGGAAAACGCGACAAAACTTGGTCCGTTGGATCTCAGATTTCTGTTACGAATTTGTTATGAGTTTGTTAGCCACGTGGACCTTCTAGAAGTGTGAGCTGGCGCATAGAATTCTCCAGATCCTGGGCTCAAACTTGGGCTCTCTTTTAGGCTTTGAATTAATCTCTTTTAATTATTGCTAATTAAAGAGATTTTGGGCTTTTTCTTATTTCAGATGTGACCTGCAAAAATAGAGAGAATATGAGTAAAAATTATATTTTTATTTGTAATATGCATGGGAATAATGTGGTAAATATGCAGAATTGAATACCAATCACACCCCCACACTTATTCTTTTGCTCGTCCCGAGCAAAACAAAGAAAGAAAAACTATACTACCAATTTATTACACCACTTTCGCAGGTGACGTGATTAATACACAAGTGCATATTTTACATCATAATTCCCATGCATATTACAAATAAATATATGATTTTTAATTCTCTTCTCTACATATTTGCAGGTACACACTCTAATGGAGAGATATCTAAATAATCACTTAATTAACACTAATTAAGTGATTAATCCAAGCTTAAAGGATAAAGCCAAATTCAAATCCAGATCCAGAGAGATCCGCGCAACAAACGAAGATTCCAGAAGGTCCACGTGGCCAAACAACTTGTAACAGCCAGCAACAGAAAGCTGTTGCTGAACGGCTTCAGTTAGGCCGCGGGAACGCAAGTGGGCGCGGCAGTTACAGGGAGATTTTATCTCGGATTTTGCGCCAACTGAACTGATCTCGAAGCTTCACCTATGGGCTATAATATCTGACCTCTGACCTGCGAGCAAAAACTGATCAGAGAAGAGAGAGAGATTAGTGAATAGATTTGTATTTTGCTAGGTTTTCTTTAGGATTTTTTAGCTCTCTATGATCTTCTTCTCCCTAGATTTCATTGCAAGAGAGAGTTGTATGAGAGAGAGAGCTTGTACTCATCAAGGAGTGACAACTTGGAGCTATACAAGGATTGATCCATTCTCTACTTCTCTACTTGAGCTTGATTCTAGTTTGATTTCTTTCCTTACTTGCTTTGTTTACTTTAGAGAAGAGAGAGAGATTAGTGAATAGATTTGTATTTTGCTAGGTTTTCTTAGGATTTTTTAGCTCTCTATGATCTTCTTCTCCCTAGATTTCATTGCAAGAGAGAGTTGTATGAGAGAGAGAGCTTGTATCATCAAGGAGTGACAACTTGGAGCTATACAAGGATTGATCCATTCTCTACTTCTCTACTTGAGCTTGATTCTAGTTTGATTTCTTTCCTTACTTGCTTTGTTTACTTTCTTGCAATTTAATTCATGTTTAGCTTTTCTTTGGTAATGATGTGTAGCTAATTCTTTCTCCATGTACTAGCTAACCACTACCTTGCTAACATCTAACTCATGGGTGATTGCTTTACTTCATCTTGCAATTTGTATGGTTTTTTCTTCTCCGATGGGTTTCTTTTCATTTCTTGGCAAGTATCTTGTTGTAATTCTCCATATGATTCATGTGTGCCTCACTTGGAGCCTAGTCTTTGAACTAGTGCCTTGATGGAACATGGAGATGGATCACCAATATGCTATTTGATGTACAACTTCATTATGTCGATTCTTGAATGTTGTATGTTCTTCATTTGCATCCCTTGAGTGTAGCTCTTTTGTTTCCATTATTGAAAGTCTAATTTGTAGGCCGATGACCATCTATGGAGGCTACAAGACAAGTCCAAGAATGAATCCCCATCATCCAAGTGAGAAAGTAATTAGACCAACAAGCAAGACATATCCATGCCAATGAATCAACATGAGGCATGCATCACTATCAAGGAGTTTAGTATGTTTTGGCAAGGTAGTTAAGGTTAGCTAGTCATGGTTTTCTTTCATTAAAGTTTTCTAAAGTTTTCTTTTCTTTTAGTGTGAATACAACAAACCTCTTCTTGATTTCTTTTCACTTACCACCATGAACATATCCATACACTCTTTAATTCCTTTCTTTGTGTTTTATTCATTCTTTTAAGCAAGAGAAGAATTCTCGTTTTCTTTTTCTCACGAGTATCGTAACGCTTCTACGCTAGCTCTCCTTGTGGTTCGACTCGGTATAGCTTTATGCTATAGCGGAAGATTGGAACAAGGTATAATAATCACATATTCGAAGTAAACAAGATCAAAGGTGAACTCTAAACCATAAACCATCTCTTTTACACCTAGTTCTTGTGCAATTAACTTCTTGTACCTTGTTTTGTACCAATCAAATTTTTGGCGCCGTTGTCGGGGAGAGCGACGGTATTTTTAAAAGTGAGAAACTAAACGATACTTCTTCTCTGTTGCAGGTACAGGTTGAAGATACAGAAAACCTTGCAGTGCAGAATCATATAAGTGGACCTGGGCTTCTGCTCTCGAAAGCAGAGCCCAGGATCCCTCCAAATTGCCGCGTAGCCGCGGCATTTGCCGTGGAAACGCGGCACTTTGGAGTTCACTACTAATCTGTTTTCTGCAGGGCTTTGATCTCTGCAAAATACTGCTGCTCATATATCTGAAATCTTGTATTCTTCACCTAATATTTGCTAATCAACAGTAAAAGATTTGGTGTAAATTGATAAAAATTGTTTAGACATCTTGCATTATAGGCACGTGTCTTTCAATTACTTTACATTACTGTTGAAGAGTGCGGGAGGCAAGGTACGTGTCGCATTGCATTTTAGACTAGGACAAACTCCTTGCTTGATTTTCATGCTTTGAGTGTATCCTAGCTACATTTCTTGTACACTTGCCACAATTCAAATCTAAGGGCATACCGGTAAATAAGATAAGGTGGGGAGTTCATTACCCTTTCCTTAGCCCGCAAACCACTATCCCAGCACTCACAATCCCAAGCTTGTAAATAAAATTTGATAGACGTTGGCCCTAGGGACATCCGGACTCACTTAGGAGATTATCCTAAGGGGGAAAAGTATTGGAAATTGACTTCTGTAAAATCAGTGTCTAGGAAAGGGGTTGAGGGCCGAAAGCCCGAAGGTTGCTGGTTACTTAATTAAGGACGTCTCCGGACGGAAAACCTCCCACCAACCTTACCCTTCCCTGGCTGATTTGCTTATAGTCAGAGTCTACACCAAACCTCCTGTGGACAGTCTATTAGGAGTCATCTAGGACCAGAAACTCTAGACAAGCTTGGATTGATTTTTTCTTTTGTTGTTTGTTATTTTTCTTTTTCGCTGGTGTGATCGGTGCACGTTGTTTGTGATTGTATATACGATAGTGGTTTTGTGATCCTAATTCTTTCTACACTTGCACTTACACATCCACTTCACATCATGACCAACAACGTCTCACTTCAGGATCGATTTTATCCGATTCGCACCTCCATTCCTTCATGCATTCTTCTCCCCGAGCCTAATGGAAACAATTTTGAGCTGAAACCACAATTCATTAGTACACTTCCCCATTTCCATGGTCTAGAGTCTGAGGACGCGTACCTCTTTATTCGTGAGTTTGAAGAGGTATGCCAAATGATGAGAATTTCCCAACTGTCTGAGGATGCTGTTAGGTTACGGTTCATACCGTTTGCACTTAAGGATTTAGCTAAGAAATGGCTTTATAATCTTCCAGTCAGTTCCATATCTTTATGGGAGGATTTTGTTAAAATCTTTCTTAAGAAATTCTATCCTATCCACAAAACAGCCCTCATGAGAAAGAACATAATGCAATTCAAGCAGGAAATAAATGAACCTTTCTGGAAGTATCTTGAGCGTTTCAAAGACCTCTTGCCCTGTGTCTCCATCACGGCATAGAGAAATGGCGTCTATGCCAGATTATCTATGATGGATTAGATTACCAAACGAAAAACACTTTTAGAATCCATGTGCCAGGGGAATTTTTGAAAAAAGATGAACATCAGGGGTGGGATCTCTTTGAAACCCTAGCTGAGAAAACCATTCAGTGGGAGTCATGCCCTGATAGACCGACTCCCACCACTTCCAGAACTGGTACACACTCCAAAGAATCCTCTCTAGCTGCAGAAACCAAGATCACACAATTAATGAAGAGGATAGAGTTGCTTGAGTCAAAAGGAATTCTGTGGTCAACCAGGTCAACCCATTGCCTTTGATTGGACCAGGTTGCACCAACTGTCATGACCTTAGCCATGTTGTTGAGGAGTGTCCATTATATCAGCCCCCATTTCAGGAGAACATGAATGCAGCATTTACCAGACCTCCATATTTCAACACTTACAATTCAGGATGGCAGAACCATCCAAATTCTTTGTGGAGTCAGTCTGGTCCTGAGCATCATATGCCACCACTTCCACATCTGTACAATGCTCAGTTTCATCCATCCAGTTTCAGTCAGAATTCACTGTATGTTCATCCACCTCAAAGTCTACCACAGTCATATCAGTCATATCAGGACCACCACCATATTACCAATCACAGTTCCAATCTCCATATCCTCAACATCCACCCCAAAATAATTCCGAGATATCTGAGTTGAAGAACATGCTAGCAACCTTTACAAAGAACCAGCATCAGGAGTTGAATGAAATGAAGGCCCAGATCAAGCAATTGGCTGAGAATCAAAAGGACTGTTCTTAAGCCAGCCATTGCTAAATCCCAAAGTTAAAGATTCAGGACCCAGTCACTGTCATGCCATTCATACCCTGAGATCTGGTAAACAAGTTGACAATAAGGTTTCTAGTCCACAATCTCATCCAGTACCAAGCCTACATCTCATGTCCCAATGCCACCAACTTTTGACAAACCACCTTCTAGTACAGAGCCATCCACATCTCAAGCCAAGGGGAAAGAAAAGGTAGATGAGCAACCTTATAAGCCTAGAGTACCATATCCAAATAGGCTTCTAAATAACAAGTCAAATGCTCACATGGAGAAAATAAAAGAAACATTCAATAAGGTCCAGATCAATGTCCCTCTTCTTGATGCCATTCAACAAGTGCCATCATATGCCAAATTTTTGAAGGAAATGTGCACCAAGAAGAGGAAGACCCAAGTCCCTAAAAAAGTCTTCCTTGCATCATCCATTAATGAGTTGCTCACTGGTCCAATTCCTGTTAAGTACAAAGACCCAGGGAGCCCCACCATTTCATGCATCATAGGACAGACTACAATAAATAGGGCACTTCTTGATTTGGGGGCCAGCATTAATCTCCTACCTTTCTCTGTGTACCAACAATTAGGGTTAGGTGATCTCCTCCCGACCCAAATGACCATCCAATTGGCTGATCGCTCTGTTACTAACCCAAGGGGGTAATTCAAGATGTCCTTGTCAAAGTTGGAGAATTCTTTTATCCTGTGACTTTGTTGTCCTTGAAACAAACCAGTGTCAAATTCCAATCAAAGGGCACAAATTCCTGTCATTCTGGGACGACCATTCCTGGCTACTGCAAATGCAATCATTATTGCCGGAATGGATCAATGAGGTTGACTTTTGGTAACATGACACATGAACACAATGTCTTCCACACACAGCCTCATAAAACAAAAGATCAAACATTTGAGGTTAGCTTCATTAATAACAATTGTGAGGAGGAAAGTGAAGATCCAAAAGATGAGTCACAATCTTGTGATTCTCTTATCCGAGTACCCTTTCAAACGGGGAAAGTTGATTTGGATATTTTCACTTTCAATGAACCAAATCTGACTGTATCTGTACCTCCGATTGATATATCATTTGAAGACTTGTTTGCGGAAGAGATCATGTGTTTAGATGAGTCAATTCGGGGTAAATTAGCTGATTGTCCACTTCCGGATGTTGATTTGAGTTTTGAAGAATTATATGGAGAAGAGTTAAAATTTCTTAAAATTGGAAGTGATGAGATTCTGAGTGAGAGTGGTGATAAGGACTTTGTTTGTGAACGATGTGGTGGAATGAGTATGAATGAAAATAACACCAATTGAAACTGGAAACACCTAGGGTTAGAATAATTCAGACCGTTTCCCATGGAGCTCAAGAAAGAGAACACATTGGAACGATGGGAAACGGGCCAGAGGGAAGCGACCAAAAGCCCAGGTGAGAGTTACACTTGTATATTCTTTGTAAATAATTTCTTCCCCTTCCATTTTGTTTCATGCATACATATATCATAATGCATTGAGGACAATGCATGAAATAAGTGTGGGGGAGGGTTTACTAACTTAGAGTTTTTAGAATTTCTTTCTTTTACACTTCTTTTAGAGTTTTTAGATTTTCTTTATTTTACACTTCTTTTAAATAAAATAAAAAAAAATATAAAAATAAAAACTTTTTGAAATAAGAGACAAAGTTTTGTTCTATTTTTTTAAGAAAATTAAGATGTATCTTAGGAATTAAGAAAGCCTTAATTATGACATCTTAAACCTAGTTGAAATAATAGATCTTGTTTGAAATTATAGACTAAGTAAGTAAAATTGGTGAGATATTTTTATCTTGAATTTTTACCTTAGATAAATATGCACTTTACACTTACACATTTCTTGGGATGGAAACAAAGACCAAAAATGCCATATAAATAAAAAAAAAAAGAAAAAAAATATAAATAAAAGATCACTTATTAAGCTGGATAACTATGCCTCAAGAAGCATGGTTACTCACGCCTAACGGTGATCTCACTTATTAAGCTGGATAATTATGCCTCAAGAAGCATGATTATTCACGCCTAACGGTGATAATAAATAATCCCCTTTAGTTTTGTGGCCTTTTCTACTCGAGACCTTAAACCCGAGGGATGTTTTCTCATCTGATGCCCTAAGACCGTCTGGTTTGGGAGTCATCGGTTAAAGGCTCGCTACAAGGGTAGACTAGAAAGCCTAAACTAAGGGAAGAAAAAAGCATAAAAAAGAAAAAGAAAAAATATATAAATAAATATATGGCTTTATGGTTGGAGTTGAAATCCAAGAAATCTTCACTTACACGGTGTGCATATTATCTAGGTTTTATGAAAGATAAAATATTCAATCCAATTTTGAATTCTTACCTTAATTAAAAGCAAGATCTTGCATGGATACTAAGTTTAAGGAAGAATAATTATAGGTGGACTTATGACCTAGGATCACTTATATTTTTGCAAAAATAGTTCGTAAACATGTCTCTTATTCAAAATGCGTTTTCAAAATACTAACATTTGTCTTCTTTCTTTATGGATTTTGTGGGTGTAATCCGCTGAAAACCCTCAGGAGACAACACTCCTCCTCTAGGGTAACCTAGAGGTTTAACGGCTTGTTGCACATGCTCAGTGCAATCGCGTCACCTGCGAAAGTGGTGTAATAAATAGGTAGTATAGTTTTTCTTTTCTTTTTCTTTGTTTTGCTCGGGACGAGCAAAAGAATAAGTGTGGGGGTGTGATTAATACACAAAAGTGCATATTTTACATCATAATTCCCATGCATATTACAAATAAATATATGATTTTTAATTCTCTTCTCTACATATTTGCAGGTACACACTCTAATGGAGAGATATCTAAATAATCACTTAATTAACACTAATTAAGTGATTAATCCAAGCTTAAAGGATAAAGCCAAATTCAAATCCAGATCCAGAGAGATCCGCGCAACAAACGAAGATTCCAGAAGGTCCACGTGGCCAAACAAACTTGTAACAGCCAGCAACAGAAAGCTGTTGCTGAACGGCTTCAGTTAGGCCGCGGGAACGCAAGTGGGCGCGGCAGTTACAGGGAGATTTTATCTCGGATTTTGCGCCAACTGAACTGATCTCGAAGCTTCACCTATGGGCTATAAATATCTGACCTCTGACCTGCGAGCAAAAACTGATCAGAGAAGAGAGAGAGATTAGTGAATAGATTTGTATTTTGCTAGGTTTTCTTTAGGATTTTTTAGCTCTCTATGATCTTCTTCTCCTAGATTTCATTGCAAGAGAGAGTTGTATGAGAGAGAGAGCTTGTATCATCAAGGAGTGACAACTTGGAGCTATACAAGGATTGATCCATTCTCTACTTCTCTACTTGAGCTTGATTCTAGTTTGATTTCTTTCCTTACTTGCTTTGTTTACTTTAGAGAAGAGAGAGAGATTAGTGAATAGATTTGTATTTTGCTAGGTTTTCTTTAGGATTTTTTAGCTCTCTATGATCTTCTTCTCCCTAGATTTCATTGCAAGAGAGAGTTGTATGAGAGAGAGAGCTTGTATCATCAAGGAGTGACAACTTGGAGCTATACAAGGATTGATCCATTCTCTACTTCTCTACTTGAGCTTGATTCTAGTTTGATTTCTTTCCTTACTTGCTTTTTTACTTTCTTGCAATTTAATTCATGTTTAGCTTTTCTTTGGTAATGATGTGTAGCTAATTCTTTCTCCATGTACTAGCTAACCACTACCTTGCTAACATCTAACTCATGGGTGATTGCTTTACTTCATCTTGCAATTTGTATGGTTTTCTCTTCTCCGATGGGTTTCTTTTCATTTCTTGGCAAGTATCTTGTTGTAATTCTCCATATGATTCATGTGTGCCTCACTTGAGCCTAGTCTTTGAACTAGTGCCTTGATGGAACATGGAGATGGATCACCAATATGCTATTTGATGTACAACTTCATTATGTCGATTCTTGAATGTTGTATGTTCTTCATTTGCATCCCTTGAGTGTAGCTCTTTTGTTTCCATTATTGAAAGTCTAATTTGTAGGCCGATGACCATCTATGGAGGCTACAAGACAAGTCCAAGAATGAATCCCCATCATCCAAGTGAGAAAGTAATTAGACCAACAAGCAAGACATATCCATGCCAATGAATCAACATGAGGCATGCATCACTATCAAGGAGTTTAGTATGTTTTGGCAAGGTAGTTAAGGTTAGCTAGTCATGGTTTTCTTTCATTAAAGTTTTCTAAAGTTTTCTTTTCTTTTAGTGTGAATACAACAAACCTCTTCTTGATTTCTTTTCACTTACCACCATGAACATATCCATACACTCTTTAATTCCTTTCTTTGTGTTTTATTCATTCTTTTAAGCAAGAGAAGAATTCTCGTTTTCTTTTTCTCACGAGTATCGTAACGCTTCTACGCTAGCTCTCCTTGTGGTTCGACTCGGTATAGCTTTATGCTATAGCGGAAGATTGGAACAAGGTATAATAATCACATATTCGAAGTAAACAAGATCAAAGGTGAACTCTAAACCATAAACCATCTCTTTTACACCTAGTTCTTGTGCAATTAACTTCTTGTACCTTGTTTTGTACCAATCAAATTTTTGGCGCCGTTGCCGGGGAGAGCGACGGTATTTTTAAAGTGAGAAACTAAACGATACTTCTTCTCTGTTGCAGGTACAGGTTGAAGATACAGAAAACCTTGCAGTGCAGAATCATATAAGTGGACCTGGGCTTCTGCTCTCGAAAGCAGAGCCCAGGATCCCTCCAAATTGCCGCGTAGCCGCGGCATTTTGCCGTGGAAACGCGGCACTTTGGAGTTCACTACTAATCTATTTTCTGCAGGGCTTTGATCTCTGCAAAATACTGCTGCTCATATATCTGAAATCTTGTATTCTTCACCTAATATTTGCTAATCAACAGTAAAAGATTTGGTGTAAATTGATAAAAATTGTTTAGAAATCTTGCATTATAGGCACGTGTCTTTCAATTACTTTACATTTACTGTGTTGAAGAGTGCGGGAGGCAAGGTACGTGTCGCATTGCATTTAGACTAGGACAAACTCCTTGCTTGATTTTCATGCTTTGAGTGTATCCTAGCTACATTTAGACTAGGACAATCACATATTCGATTGCACTGAGCGTGTGCAACAAGCCGTTAAACCTCTAGGTTACCCTAGAGGAGGAGTGTTATCTCCTGAGGGTTTTCAGCGGATTACACCCACAAAATCCATAAAGAAAGAAGACAAATGTTAGTGTTTTAAAAACGCATTTTGAAAGAGAGACATGTTTTCAAACTATTTTTGCAAAAATATAAGTGATCTTAGGTCATAAGTCCACCTATAATTATTTTTTCTTAAACTTAGTCTCTATGCAAGATCTTGTCTTCAATTAAGGTAAGAATTCAAAATTGGATTGAATATTTTATCCTTCATAAAAACCTAGATTACTTGCACACCGTGACAGTGAAGATTTATGGATTTCAACTCTAACATCAAGCCATTTATTTATATATATTTATTTTCTTTTTCTCTTTTTTCTTCCCTTAGTTTAGGCTTTCTAGTTCACCCTTATAACGAGCCTATAACCGATGACTCCCAAACCAGTAGGTCTTAGGGCACCAGATGAGAAAACATCCCTCGGGTTTAAGGACTCGAGTGAAAAAGGCCACGAAACTAAAGGGGATTATTTATTTCCTTTACCACCGTTAGGCGTGAATAATCATGCTTCTTGAGGCACAATTATCCTGCTTAATAAGTGATGTTTTTATTATATATTTTTTTTTCTTTTTTTTTATTTATGGCATTTTTGTCTTTGTTTTCATCCCAAAAATGTGTAAGTGTGAAGTGCATACTATCTAAGGCAAAAATTTAAGATAAAAATATCTCCCAATTTTTTCTTACTTAGCCTATAATTTTAAACAAGATCCATTATTTCAACTAGGTTTAAGATGTCATAATTAAGGCTTCCTTATTTCCTAAGATCATCTTAATTTTCTTAAAAATAGATCAAACTTTGTCTCTTATTTCAAAAAGTTTTTAAAAAAAAAAAGGCCAACCCGGTGTATTTGGTTGGTGCATATTGTAAAACGCCGGGTTGGAATTATCCAAATCATATGGAGTTGTGTGTAAATATGGATTATTGTTAAAGTTAGAAAAATTGTTATTATAAGCCATATCACACAATGAAATACAAACAAAAAGAAACAAACAAACAAAATAGAAAAGAAAAAAAAATTCTAACCTAAGTTAGGGTAGACCTATGACCTAGACGACTCCTAACTGATTAGACCGTCCATGGGAGGTTTAGTGTAGACTTTGACCACAAGCTAATCAGCCAGGAAAGGTCAAGGTTGTTGGGAGGTTTTCCGTCAGAGACTTCCTTAATTAAATAACCACCAACCTTCGGGCTTTCGGCCCTCAATCCCTTTCCTAGACACTGATTTTACAAGAGTCAATTTTCAACACTTTTCCCCTTAGGATAATCTCCTAAATGAGTCCGAGATGTCCCTAGGGCCAACGTCTACTTTTTTATTAAATTAGGCTTGGGTTAGTGAGTGCTGGGATGGTGGTTTTTGGGCTAAGGAAAGGTTGATAAAATCCCCACCTTATCTTTTTATGGGTAATGCCCTTAAAATCGATTTGTGCAATTGTACGATATCAACAAACAAGGTTCACTCAAAGTGTAATTAAATCAAACAAAGAGTGAGTCCTAGTCAATATGCAATGCGTACGTACCTTGCCTCCAGCACTCTTCAACAGTAAAAGTAAAGGAATTGAAAAGACACGTGCCTAGAATGCAAATGTCTAAACAATTTTTAACGTTTCAACCAATGTTTTACTGTTTATATAATTAGCAGGAGTATGGTGAAGCATACAAGAAAAGAATTATTGCAGAAGCTGTATTTGCAGAACCAGAAGCCCTGCTGAAATTTGGTCAGTAGTCAACTCAGGATTGCCGCAACTCTGCGGCCAGGGCCGAGATTCTACGGCAAAACTGAGGGATCCTGGTCTCTGCTTTCTAGAGCAGAGGCCCAGGTCCACTTATATGTCACTGCAATGCAAAGTTTCCTATTTCTTCAACCTGTAACCTGCAACAGAGAAGAAGATTCGTTTAGTTCTTCACTTTAAACCAAAAATCGTTGCTCTCCCCAGCAACGGCGCCAATTTGTTTGAGACGGGAAAGGTGTTGTATTGTGGAGTGTAATTTGCACACAAATATATTCAATAAAAGAGATAAGGTTTAGATTCAACCTCAAGTGCTTTGATCACTCCACAAATGTATTCCAAATGATTAATGAACCCTTTCTATCTCTGTTATAGCATGGGCTATACCGAGTCGATTCTCAGGGAGAGCTTGTGATGGAAGCGTTACGGTTGGTAGTGAAGAAAAGAAAACGAAGATTCTTCTTTGTCTTAAAAGAATGAAAACAAATTGGAAAAAGAAGTGAAAGAATCGGTGGATTTGTTCATGATGAAAAATGAAAGAAATCAAAACAAGATTGTCTTTTGGATTAACACTAAAAGAAGAAAACTTTGAAAAGACTCTTAGAATGAGAAGATCATGACTAGCTAACCTTACTACCTTTGCTAAAACTTACTAAACTCCATGATGGTGAATGCATGCCTCATGTTGATTCATCAGCAAAGATTTGTCTTGCGTGTTGGTCTAATTACTTTCCCACTTGGATGACGGGTGATCATTCTTGGACTTGTCTTGTAACCTCATAGATGTCATTGGCCTACAATTAGACTTTCAATAATGGAATCAAAAGAGCTACACTCAAGGGATGCTAAGGAAGAAGATACAACATTCATTAATGGAAGTAAAGAAGTTGTACAACAAATAGCATATTGGTGATCCATCTCCATGTTCCATCACGGCACTTGTTCTAAAGACAAGGCTCTAAATGAGGCACACATGAATCATATGGAGAATTACAACAAGATATAGCCAAGCATGAAAGTAACCCATCGGAGAAGAGAAGACCATACAACTTGCAAGATTAAAGATAGCAATCACCCATGAGTTAGTAGTTAGCAAGGTTAGTGGTTTAGCTAGTCATGTTAGAAAAGTTAGCTACTAGCCATAAGAAAGAAAAGCAAAGCATGAATTAAAGTGCAAGTAAAGTAAAGCTAGAAGTAAAGAAAGCAAGTAATACTAGAAAAAGCTCAAGTAGAGAGAAGAGAATGGATGAATCCTTGCTTCACAAGTTGTCACTCCTTGGTGTACACAAGCTTTCTCTCTCTTACAACTCTCTTTTGCAGAATTTCTAGGGAGGAAGAAGATCTAGAGCACTACAAAAATCCTAGAGAAAAATCCTACAAAAATACAAGCATCTAATCTCTAATCTCTAATCTCTCTTCTACTCTTCCACAAGTCCTCCCCTTTTTGTGAAGGCCCTGGTCCTGTATTTATAGGCTCAGAGAGAAGTCTCCAGAACCCGGACAGGTGGCAGGAATCTGGGGCTCAACAGCCCCAGATCTGCCGCAGATCTGCGGCTAGGATTGGGAAAACGCGGCAAAACTTGGTCCGTTGGATCTCAGATTTCTGTTACGAATTTGTTATGAGTTTGTTAGCCACGTGGACCTTCTAGAAGTGTGAGCTGGCGCATAGAATTCTCCAGATCCTGGGCTCAAACTTGGGCTCTCTTTTGGGCTTTGAATTAATCTCTTTTAATTATTGCTAATTAAAGAGATTTTGGGCTTTTTCTTATTTCAGATGTGGGCCTGCAAAAATAGAGAGAATATGAGTAAAAATTATATTTTTATTTGTAATATGCATGGGAATAATGTGGTAAAATATGCAGAATGAATACCAATCACGGAGTCGCCATCTTGTTTTCCATTATGTTTGCAAAGGGGGAAAACTTACAAAAAAGGGTTGAGGAGATAAATTACAAGTATTCTTAAAAAGATTACAAGTAGATCTCCTCAGAGATTCTGGAGAAGTGTGCCGATAGGAGTCTGGTCAGCGCGCGACCACTTTGTCCCTTTGACGATGCGAGCGATGAGATTCCCTTCTCGCCTGGTTCCGGGAATCAGAGAACAGAGGGTTGGTAGAACCCTCTTGCTGCTTCTCAAAATCGCCTTCAATTAGGAATTCCTTCTCGCCTGGTTCCGGAGATTCCTTGAGAAGAAGGACGATGTTAGGGTATCAACACCCTGGATAGAGAAAGTAATTCTCTAAAGGTCTCTGAATTCGAGAGCGCACGGTGCGTTATGAAGAAGCCTCTGCTTGTGGAGTCCTCTTTTTCCCCGATTGATTGCTCTCCTTGTACCCCTGGCGGGCTATTTATAGGGAGAGCAAGGGTATAATCGTCCCTTGAAAATATGGAAACAGATTGAATCAAATCTATTTAAATCTGGAAAGTAGCCTTGCTGCGAGGCTAGGATCAGCTTCTGCGAAGCTAGAATTGGCAGGTCGGTTGACCTTCTTGATCCTTTCCATATAGTTGGAGGATTTCACCTGATCTTCTTACTCGTTTTAGGAGAGTCAAGAGATTGTGGCAATCAACTGCCAAATTTGATCTCTGATTTGATCTTAATTGGATTTGATCTGATTGGATCCGATCTCATCCAGAGATTTGATTGGTCAAAGTTGACTATAGTAGACCAATAGCGGAGCTGTCAGCATTGAGCTCATAGCGGAGCTAGAGACGGTTTCTGGCGAAGTCCGAAAGAAACCCTTTGGCGGAGCTGGAAGTCCTCTGTGGCGAAGTTTGCGAGTTAGCTTCTTGGCGAGGCTTTGGATGACTTCAAGGCGAAGTTGGGTGATATTAGCCTCTCAAGCGAGGCTATCCCTTTGGGCTCATGCGATGCTAAGTGTTAGCACCTTAGACCTGCTGAGGTCTGTTTAGAAACAATCCGGGTTCACTTTCTGCTTGCTGGATCAGTGGAGTCCAAGTTGCTTCCTTGTCCCTCGGAGATGGGTGAAAACTGGTCTTCAGCTCGTCTGTCACTTGTCTTTTGTAAATGTCAACAAGTTTAGACATTGTTCGGACCAATAAGAATCTTGTCTTTTTTAAGTGTCAACATGAGTTTTCTTTCTTTTTCACTTTATTTTAGAAACATTCCAAAAATCACAAATATCTTATCTTCTATGTTTCCCACTTCTTCGTGTTTCACCGTGCTTCTCTTTTCATTCTTTCTTTTCTTTTCTTTACATTCTTTCAAACATTGAAGAACCATTTGTTGGCCCAAGAGGTTACACTCTCCATTGTTTTGTGTTTTGATGATAACAAACCAAATAAGTGCTATTTGGTACTAATGTTTTGATCTAGATGAATTTCAGTTTTGTACCATGTTTAGAGCTCATTCGCTTCGCTTTTGCAAAAACTTCTAAGTTCCACATAGCAATGAAGGCAAATTGCACATCAAGGAAGGATCATAGAAAGAGAAGGCAATTGCAAGGCATTGGATGGCTCAAAGATTGCTTCAGAGGTCCTTAGGATTTATTTTATAGCTTTATAGCATGTTAAAGAATAGAGAGTAGGTTTGAAGCTCAAACACACACGTTTTCACGCGTATGCCTTTTCCAAGTTTATTTCCTATAAAATATACAAAAATATTTAACACTAATTCTTCTTCCTACAAATCTGTTTTTATGTTGTATATTGATTTCATGTTCAAAATAGTTTTGATCAAAATATTTTTCCTCTCAAAATTCCCTTTGTATTTCAATTTTTGACCTGAGCCGGTCGACCGGCTATATACCACCAGTCGACCGGAGTTCTGGCAGAGTGCACGTATCCGTGTGCACGTCTGTCAGTCGACCGGTAGGCTACCCGTAGTCGACCGAAGTTTTAGTTTGCTCTCTGGATCTGACCAGTCGACCGGTGGGCTACCGGCCTTCGACCGATAGTTCAACCTTTAGCTTTTCGGTCGACCGGCTGGCTACCGTTAGTCGACCGGTTATTTTTCAAAGTCTCAGTCAGGAGCAGTCGACTGTACCAGTCGACCGATAGTTCATAACGGTCAAATTTTTGAACTATCGGTCGACCGGGCCAGTCGACCGATATGGCCGTTGAACAGTAAACGGGCATATTTTTAATTCTGTTTTAACTTGATTTTTGAAATTAAATATCCGTTGGAGGGTATATTTGGAACTAATTACTTCCTAATCTTCAGTAATTAATTCCTAAACCTAAACCCTAGCCCTCTCCTATAAATAGGGGGTTTGGGGAGAGTTTCTTTACAACATTTATTCAAGAGAAATTCAAAAGTTTGGGATATTACAAAAGAGCTTGTTTCTTGTTTTTGTGCTGATATTTCTCATTCATTTTCAGAAGTGTTCTTGATATACTCTCTGAATTTGATTTTCTTTCTTCACTTACACAAGAGCTTCATTCCTTCTCAATATTCTCTAAGGACCTTTGTAAGGGAAGAGATATTGAAAGAGAGAGTTTGTGATCTTTTGATTACTTAGAAATTGTATTGTGCTGAAATTGTAGGAGTTGGGTACTCCATTTGTAATTGATCTTTGTGATAGTGAAAGTAGCTAGATCCTTCTGGGGAAGGCGGGGAGTAGAGCTGGGTGCTCGAACCTCGATAACATATCCTTGTGTTTGCGATTGGTTACTTTACTTGCTATTACTTCTTGCTATTGATTGTGACTTGCATCATTCACTTGCATTCATCTCTATAATTGTTGCTCATTGCTTCATATTTTTAATTTGGCCCTTGATTAGCATTATCACCTATTCACCCCCCCCTCTAGGTGATTTTCAATTGGTATCAGAGCTTGGACTCTAGGTTTGGCTTAACATCCTTAGAGAGATCCTAAAATATTGCTAATCAACATTTTCATTCATCCATTCATACACTAGTAAACATGGCCGACAACATTAATCCCCACCTAAATTTGATGCCTTAATTTCCCTATTTGGAAGGTTAGGATGACTATATTTTTGCAATCACTAGGTAGCTTAGTTGCCAAATCCTTGACCAAACCCTATGAGGCACCCGATGGTGATGAGGGCACTTGGACCGACCTTGACTTTAAGATGTATGAGGCTAACTCAAAAGCCCAAAACTCCCTTCTTACCGCCTTGAATGAGGATGACCTTACACGTGTTATTCATTGCCAATCCGCCTATGAGATGTGGCAAACACTTATTGGTCACGCATGAAGGGACCTCACAAGTCAAGAGAGCCAAAGTAGATCTCTTGCGGTTCTCAATATGAATCATTTAAGATGCTAGATGATGAAACAATTGATTGCATGATTACTCGTTTCACAAAAATCACTATGGTCTTTCTTCATTAGGTGACATCATCTCCAACGACCAAAAGGTACGCAAGGTGATACGGGCTCTTCCTCCATCTTGGGAGATCAAGTCTACTACTTGAAGGAATTGAACGACAAAGACGGATGGACATCATAAGTCTCATAGGAAACCTCAAAACCTATGAGATGGAGAAGAAAGCAAGAGAAGAGGCGGCTCCAACAAAGAAGAAGTCTATCGCTTTCAAGTCTTCTTCCTCCACCATTGAAGACGAAGATGAAGATGAAGAAGAAGATGAGGAGCTCTCCCTCCTCGTGCGCAACATCAAGAGGATGTACCGGAAGAACAAGCAAAATTTCCCGGAGAAAGTTTGAAGGTAAAGAGGAGCGAAAGATCATTTGCTACAATTGCCGCAAGCCCGGACACATCATGGCCGATTGCCCGAAATTCAAGAGAAAATGACTTCCTCCTTCAAGCCAAGAAAGCAAGACGAAAAGAAGCTTACAAGGCCACTTGGGATTCGAAAGCGAGTCCGAAGATGAAGAAAAGGCGGACACCGCAAACATGTGTTTCATGGCAAACACCCAAGGAGACCCCAAAACCTCGAATCTTTAGTGATAGATCATAGATAATGTGGAAACAAGTGTGATGATCAGCATGCTCGTATGAAATTTCTGAATAAACTTATGAAAACTTAAGAGAAATGGAGTTTTTTATATTAAGTATCAAAAGAAATAATGGAGTGTTTAAACTAAAAAGGAAGTTGCTTTTTCTTAAATCTCAACTTGCTTTGATTTCACAAGAAAAAGAGGATCTTTCTTCTAATCTTATTTGCATTCAAAATGAATTTCATTCTTATAAGATTTCTTGTAAGGGTAAAACCCCTATTGTTGATAATAATGAAATTTCTTCTTTAAAAGCTAAAATGAGTGATTTTGAAAAAGTTTTAAAAGATTGTGCTTTTAATACAAAGAAACTTGAAGAAAAATTTTCCAAAAAGCATACATCTCATGCTAAAGTTTTCTCATGATAAGATTCCACATGCTCATACTTCTAATGCTTCTCATGCTAAATCTTTTCATGCTCACAATGCCAATGCTCACAAAAACACACACCCATTATGCATTTAAATATGGTAGAGTTTATAGATGTACATATTGTGGCAAAAATGGACATTTAGCTAAATTTTGTTATGATAAATTGCATAGCTCAAATAATCTTGTTTGGGTTAATGGTTCTAACCCTCATGGACCCAAGAAAATGTGGGTACCAAAATCAAGTCCTAAAATGTTTGATGTAGGTACACACCAAGGCTCCAAGACGTAGGGAGCGGTGGTACCTTGATAGTGGTTGTTCAAGCACATGACATGGGATATCAACAACTTCACAACCCTATCAAGGTACATGGAAGGTGGCTCCGTCACCTTCGGGGATGATTCCAAAGGCAAGATAATTGGTATAGGTAACATTCAAGTTGGTTCATCTCCTATTATAGAGAATGTTGTTTTAGTTGATGGTTTTGAAGCATAATTTACTTAGTATTAGTCAATTTTGTGATCGTGGTCTTAAGTTGTTTTTGATGATACTTCTTGTAAGATTTTTGATATTAAATCGAATGATTGTATTTTGACCGGTTTTCGTGATGACAATGTTTATATAATTGACATGCTTAATGTAGAGTGTTCTACTAAGTGTTTAAATGCTTTTGATGAAAATTTATGGCTTTGGCATAGAAGATTAGGACATGCATCTTTTGAACATATTTCTAGAATTAATTCAAAGAAATTGGTGAAGGGTATTCCTTGCTTGAGTTTTGAGAAAGACCGCATTTGTAGTGCGTGCCAACTTGGGAAACAAACCAAGTCTTCCTTTAAACCAATCAAGGATATCATGTCAACTAGACCTCTAGAATTAATTCATATGGATTTATTTGGACCAACTAAACTAAAAGCTTAAATGGAAGTAGATTTGCATTTGTTTTAGTTGATGATTTCTCTCGATTTACTTGGGTTTTTTTTTTTGCAAAATAAAGATCAAACTTTTTCTCACTTTAAGATTTTTAGAAAAAGAGTTGAAAAAGAGAAAGGTTTTCCGATTTTGAGAATAAGGAGTGATAGAGGTGGTGAGTTTTGTTAACCAACTCTTCATGACTTATTGTGATGAAAAGGGAATTAAGCATGAAATGTCTTGTCCTAGAACTCCACAACAAAATGGAGTTGTAGAAAGGAAAAAATAGAACACTTCAAGAGATGGCTAGGACAATGATAAGTGAATACGACCTCCCTCAATATTTATGGGCCGAGGCCGTAAACACCGCATGCTATATATCGAATCGTATTTATTTATGCAAAAATTCTTCGAAAACTTCTTTTGAAATGTATCATTTTAGAAAACCAAATGTTTCCTATTTCAAAGTTTTTGGATGCAAATGTTTTGTTTTGAACACTAAAGAGAATTTGGGTAAATTTGATGCTAAAGCTTATGAGGCTATCTTTGTAGGATATTCCTCTACTAGCAAAGCATATAGAGTTTTCATTAGATCTTCACTTACTATTGAAGAAACCATGCATGTTAAGTTTGAAGAATCTAATGTGTGTGTTGAGAATGTTGTAGAGTTTGAACCATTAGGTGAAAACTTGGAGAAACTATCCTTGAAGGACTCACCCGCGCAAGAAGAAAAGCAAGAACCTTTAGGTGAAGTTCAAAAGGATAATGAGGAAAGTGCGCAACCACTTCCCAAAGCTTGGAGATATGCTACAAATCATCCAAAGGAGCTCATCTTGGGTGATGCCTCCAAAGGAGTCACAACGCGCTCCAAACTCCATGACCTATGTGGTAACTTTGCTTTCATTTCTCATTTTGACCCAAAGGCATTCTCGAAGCCGAGACGGACCCATATTGGTTGCTTGCCATGCAAGAGGAACTCAATCAATTTGAGCGCAACCAAGTTTGGCACCTTGTTCCTAAGCCCCACGATAGACCAATAATTGGTACTAAGTGGATCTTTAGGAATAAGTTGGATGAGTCCGGAAATGTCATTAGGAATAAAGCTAGGTTAGTGGCCCAAGGTTACACTCAAGTTGAGGGAATCGACTTTGAGGAATCCTTTGCACCCGTAGCACGGCTTGAAGCCATACGGATAACACTAGCTTATGCATCTTTTAAAAATTTCAAACTTTTTCAAATGGATGTAAAAAGTGCATTTTTAAATGGATTTCTAAATGAAGAAGTTTTTGTTGCTCAACCCTCCCGGTTTTGTTGATCATGTTCATCCCCGATTTTGTTTTCAAACTCGATAAGGCTTTAATGGTTTGAAACAAGCTCCAAGAGCTTGGTATGAAAGGCTTTCAAGTTTTCTAATTTCAAACAATTTTATAAAGGCAAAGTAGACACTACTCTATTCACTAAGCATGTTGATAATGATATTTTGATTGTCCAAATTTTGTTGATGATATAATTTTCGGTTCTACTAATGAAGTTTTATGCAAGGATTTGAAAAGGTAATGCAACAAGAATTTGAAATGTCCTCCATGGGTGAACTCAATTTCTTCCTTGGACTCCAAGTCAAGCAATTGCAAGATGGGAACTTCATTAGCCAAGCCAAATATGCAAAGGAACTCGTGAAGAGGTTTGGACTTGAAGACGCTAAAACTTGCAACACTCCCATGGCAACTACAACCAAGCTTGATAAGGCGAACAAGGTAAAAATGTTGATATTAAATTGTTTAGAAGCATGATAGGTAGTCTTTTATATTTAACGGCAAGTAGGCCGATATCATGTTTAGTGTGTGTCTTTGTGCTAGATTTCAATCGTGTCCCAAAGAATCTCATTTAATTGCCGTAAAACGCATTATTCGATATGTTAAGGGAACGATTGGATTAGGTCTTTGGTATCCGAAAACTATAGATTTTTCTATGACTAGTTATTCGGACGCCGACTATGCGGGTTGTAGAGTAGATAGAAAGAGTACTAGTGGGACATGTCATTTCTCGGTAATTGTCTTGTTTCATGGTCCTCTAGGAAGCAAAATTCCGTAGCTCTATCAACCGCCGAGGCGGAGTATGTTGCCGCGGGGGGCTTGTTGTGCACAAGTCCTTTGGATGAAACATACTCTCCTTGATTATGATTTGCATTATAAAAATATTAAAATATTTTGTGATAATACTAGTACTATTCATTTAACTAAAAATGCAAATCAACATAGTAAGACCAAGCACATTGAGATTAGATATCACTTTCTTAGAGATCATTTTGAGAAAGGTGATATTGATATTGATTATGTTTCCACCGATTTTCAACTAGCCGATATTTTCACAAAACCACTTGATTTTTCTAGATTTTCGTTTATTTGTGGAGAATTAAATATGTGTATTATTGATTAAACATGTTTTTCATAACCCTTTTTTGATGTATGACAAAAAGGGGGAGAATAAGTTACATGTAAAAATAAGTTCATTTGGTCTTGGTTCCATATGATTTATGAGTTTTATGAGTTTTTATATTTTTTTAAATCTCTATGATTTTGGTATAATTGGTATCAAGGAGCAAATTTTTGATTTTTGGTGTTTTTGGTATCAAGTACAAATTTTAAGGTTTCATTTGTATTGTATTGTTGATTTCAATAATTGGTGCATCATTTCTTTTTATCATTTCAATTATTGGTATTTAGAGCATATTTATAATGTTTAAATATAGCATAATTTGAGGGGGAGTTTTCTCCTCCCCATATTTTTGTAAATAGCCTATTTGTTTTGTCATCATCAAAAGGGGGAGATTGTTGGCCCAAGAGGTTACACTCTCCATTGTTTTGTGTTTTGATGATAACAAACCAAATAAGTGCTATTTGGTACTAATGTTTTGATCTAGATGAATTTCAGGTTTTGTACCATGTTTAGAGCTCATTCTTCGCTTCGCTTTTGCAAAAACTTCTAAGTTCCACATAGCAATGAAGGCAAATTGCACATCAAGGAAGGATCATAGAAGAGAAGGCAATTGCAAGGCATTGGATGGCTCAAAGATTGCTTCAGAGGTCCTTAGGATTTATTTTATAGCTTTATAGCATGTTAAAGAATAGAGAGTAGGTTTGAAGCTCAAACACACACGTTTTCACGCGTATGCCTTTTCCAAGTTTATTTCCTATAAAATATACAAAAATATTTTAACACTAATTCTTCTTCCTACAAATCTGTTTTTATGTTGTATATTGATTTCATGTTCAAAATAGTTTTGATCAAAATATTTTTCCTCTCAAATTCCCTTTGTATTTCAATTTTTTGACCTGAGCCGGTCGACCGGCTATATACCACCAGTCGACCGGAGTTCTGGCAGAGTGCACGTATCCGTGTGCACGTCTGTCAGTCGACCGGTAGGCTACCGGTAGTCGACCGAAGTTTTTAGTTTGCTCTCTGGATCTGACCAGTCGACCGGTGGGCTACCGGCCTTCGACCGATAGTTCAACCTTTAGCTTTTCGGTCGACCGGCTGGCTACCGTTAGTCGACCGTTATTTTTCAAAGTCTCAGTCAGGAGCAGTCGACTGTACCAGTCGACCGATAGTTCATAACGGTCAAATTTTTGAACTATCGGTCGACCGGGCCAGTCGACCGATATGGCCGTTGAACAGTAAACGGGCATATTTTTAATTCTGTTTTAACTTGATTTTTGAAATTAAATATCCGTTGGAGGGTATATTTGGAACTAATTACTTCCTAATCTTCAGTAATTAATTCCTAAACCTAAACCCTAGCCCTCTCCTATAAATAGGGGTGTTTGGGGAGAGTTTCTTTACAACATTTATTCAAGAGAAAATTCAAAAGTTTGGGATATTACAAAAGAGCTTGTTTCTTGTTTTTGTGCTGATATTTCTCATTCATTTTCAGAAGTGTTCTTGATATACTCTCTGATTTGATTTTCTTTCTTCACTTACACAAGAGCTTCATTCCTTCTCAATATTCTCTAAGGACCTTTGTAAGGGAAGAGATATTTGAAAGAGAGAGTTTTTGTGATCTTTTGATTACTTAGAAATTGTATTGTGCTGAAATTGTAGGAGTTGGGTACTCCATTTGTAATTGATCTTTGTGATAGTGAAAGTAGCTAGAATCCTTCTGGGGAAGGCGGGAGTAGAGCTGGGTGCTCGAACCTCGATAACATATCCTTGTGTTTGCGATTGGTTTACTTTACTTGCTATTACTTCTTGCTATTGATTGTGACTTGCATCATTCACTTGCATTCATCTCTATAATTGTTGCTCATTGCTTCATATTTTTAATTTGGCCCTTGATTAGCATTATCACCTATTCACCCCCCCCTCTAGGTGATTTTCACCATTAACATACACGTGAACATACCGTGTAAGCTTCTATCGCCTCCCGTCCTTGTGGATTCGACTCGTTTTAGCCTCTATGCTATAACGGAAGTATCGAGGAAGCAAAGCACACACTTTAAATCTTGATTTCAAAATATACACTTTTTGTGTGCGGTTTTCCCCTAATCATAGGGTTGTGCTTGTGAGCTATCTTTATGGTCAAGTGTTGATCTCCATTTTCTTCGATTGAGAAGTTGTAGAGGTTGCGGCCTCGAGCGAGCTAGTGAGCTCCAAGTTGATGTTGTGGCACCGTGAGAGAGGACAAGTGTGTCCGAAGAGTTCTAGTGAGAACTTGTAACCGATTGACGATCCAGTGGGATCGATCATTGTGAAAATCTTTCATCGTGTTGAAGGCGGGAATGTAGAGTAGTGGCTCGAACTTCGAAACATATCCTTGTGTTTGCGATTGTCTACTATCTCTCTAAACTCTACTCTCTCTCTTTACTTGCACTTATATTGCTTACTCTTTTGCAAGATCTATCTAATTGTTATTGCTTATTGCTAATTTGTTTTTAATTCTGGATTATTTGCCATTAAGTATAGTCATCACCTATTCACCCCCCTTCTAGGTGATTTTCACTAAGAACACCCATTTTCCTCTAAGATTGCACCCTACTGAAGAAAAGCCATGAGAAAGAAGCCCCAGTCATTCAAGAAAGCAATTTTACCTAAAAACTATTGCATCTCAAGTTCCAGAGACTCTAGCCCAACAAAATCTCTAATTTTCTTTTCTTATTCTTCATGTGTTTTTTCATACTACAAATCTGGGAAGGAAAATTGAAAATTACCTTCTGTAAGAGAGACGATGGTCAAAATTCACGAATGATGGCGAGGGCTTGAGAGGGCTTGAGAGATAGAGAGAAGTTAAATGTATGCGTCAGTGAGGTGAGAGAGACAAATAGATTTAGGGTTAGATTGGGATATGAAACGATGACGGTTATTTTGAGTCAGATTTTACGGTGGTTCTTGTAAGAACCGTTGTAAATCTAACTTTTCATGGCAGTTATATAACAAACCACCATGACTGATCCAAACGCTAATTCGTCAAATTTGAAAACTGTCACCTCCTTTTGAGATTTTATGGTAGTTCTTAAAGAACCGCCGTAAAACATATATTTCACGACGATTAGTAAGATCACCGCTGTGAAAGATTAAAAGGTAATATTGCATATTTTTCGTCAAATTTTAAAATTGCCACCGCCTTCTGAGATTTTACGGCTGATCTTCAAAGAAATGCCGTGAAAGATCAAAACACAGTTTCATCAAATTCAAATTGTCACTGCCTTTTGATCTACGTTGGTCGCAGCTCAAAATGTTGTGAAATGGACGACATGAAATCCCATTTCTGTTGTAGTTAACAACCACATCTTGGGCTACCTTCATCTTCATCTAAGGCGCATCAATCTATTTCTCCAAAAAATTAAGAAATAAATATGAAAAAGAGGCACATCAACTTTTTTTTTATTATTTTCGCATTAGCATGACAATATGATGTGATCATCGTGATTACATAAAAAGGTAATCTGATTGAGGTTTTACCTGCACACAGAAATATAAAATTTCAGAACTTAGAATAAAATGTGCAAGTACTCAATACTACCGCAATAGCAAGTGACTATACAGGTCGTGATTCACAAGGAGGACTAGCGATGGAAGGTTTTTTTTAGCAAGTTCTCTTTTAAGTTACATTCAATGGTTAAAGATCTTCTTTTAGTTCTTTAAAAGAAAAGAGAAAAATGGAGTTACAATTAAGTTAAGAAGATGGTGGTAGATTGAAAAGGTGTAGAAAATAGATATACACAAAGAAATCGAAAAGAGTGATAAAAGATTTAGGTGTTGATGGTATTGGTAATCTAAACTAAAAAATAACAGAAAGAAAACTAAAACCTAAAAAACTAACTTACCTCTTCGACGCCTGCTTACCTTTGACATGTATCGACAATGTACCTTTGTTTGAAGGTGAGCAAAGTATGACAAATAGGATCTTCCCCATTCCCGATTTACACTATGAAATGAAGGGGCAAGCTACACTACCATAGAAATGGATATCCATCACCATAAGCCATCAACGGCACTTGCAAGGGTAAGGCAACTTCGAGGCTATCGGATTCATTTGGATCCACAAACACAGAAGAGGGAAGCAAACGAAAACAAGAATAGAAAAGAAAAGAAAACTTTGATTCGATTCAAATAATAATGAAAGAAAAGATCACTTACACCAGTGTCACCCTCAGTACAAGCTTGTTCTTATTCCTCCATGAAAGTCTCCTCTCCTCTCAGTTACATAAATAAATAAAAATTACATAAAAGAAAACTAAAAACCTAAGTTACAAAGTACAGTATAGCCTAAATTCTACTATCTGCTTTGTCCTTCCCCTTTGCCTTTGAGATTGCAGGTATTTAAAGGAGAAATGCAGAGATTAAAGGAGTATGAAGATAGGGGAAGCTGGATATTTCTGAATTTGAATCCTCCTCTTATCTCCAAACTTGATTTGATGTGGATATTCATTTCCGATCTGCAGCTTATTGGCGTGTTGATTATTACTGAATATAGCTTATCAAATGACAGAATTAGAAATAGTGATCAACTTAAGAGTTGTAGCCCTTTAAGTCTTCTTTCTGGATCATTTTGAATCATTTGCGTTGAATTTCGGTAGCGAAATTTATGATTCAAATACTAAAATATATCCAGTCAGAATCTGAGTCAAATTTTCTTCATCTCATCCGTTGATCTTCTCTCTATCCATTTATCCCTTTGGATTTGGACTCTGTATTTGACGTTATCCTCAATTGATATTTAGATTTAACCACTTGATTTACTAAAAACTGAATTTAACCAATTGGATTTGGGATCATCCTCCTCTAACCAAATAGATCTAGTTAAATCTGAATTTAACTAATATTTATTTGATTTTATCTTCTTTCTTCCATGATTATATTCTGCAAAATAGACATTTAAGATAAGAAATTTAACAGATTTATTATATGATAAATGTGAAAATGTAATAAAGAATAATATAATAAATGTGTACAATCACACCCCTATACCTATCTTTTGCTCGTCCTCGAGCAAAATAACAAAACTAAATAAAAAATTATAATACCACTTTCGCAGGTTACGCGATTGCACTGAGCATGTGCAATAAGCCGTTAAACCTCTAGGTTTTTCCTAGAGGACGAGTTTTGTCTCGTGAGGGTTTTCAATAGATTACACCCACAAAATCTATGTATAAAGGGAAACAAAGTGTAGTATTTTGAAAACACATTTTGAAAGAGAAAAATATTTGAAATATTATTGTAAGAATTAAGTAATCTATAAGTTATAAGAAAACTGAACTTTTCATTCCTAAACTTAGTCTTTATTCAAAAACTTGTTATCAATCAAGGCAAGAAGTCAAACTGTATTTTTCATCTAGTTTATTACTTTACCCTAAGTCATATGCACCTTCATGATAGTGAAATTTTGACTAAGAGTTCTTTAACTCTAATTCCTATGCCTTATTTATATTTATTTTTGGTGGTATTTATTCCTCAATTCTATTAGGCTTTCTAATTTGCCCATGTAACGAGCCTTTAGTTGGTGACACCCAAACCGGACAGTCTTAGGGCACCATGTGAGAAAACACCCCTAAGGACTTAAACACTCGAGCAGACAAGGCCATAAATCAAGAGTTTTTATTTATAAACTGTACCCCTTTTAGGCGTGAATACTTATGCTTCATGAGGCACAAATGCCAGCTTAATCAGAGAATTTATATATATATATATATATATATATATATATATATATATATATATATATATATTTCACACTTATCTAATTATCTTTTGCATAAATACCAAGGCTTTCTTAGGCCAAAGCACCTAGCTAATCAATAATTAGATTTGTTTATTTTTCATAGATATACATATATATTTTTTCTTTTTTTATAAGGCATAAGAATCTTTATTTTTGAACCCTAAGTGTGTAAGTGTATAAGGTGTGCATATTTCTTCAAGGTAAAGATCAAGAATAAATTACTTTCACAAATTTTCTTCCTAACTCAGAAATCAAACAAATAATCTTATTTTGACCAAGTATAAGAAATCCTAATTATGATTCTCCTATCCCTTAAAATTGACTTAATTTCTTACAAAAAATATGTCAAAATATTGTTTCTATTTTCAAAAAGTTTTCAAAAGTAAAGAAAATGTTAATAATTTTTTTTGAATAATAAAAAGAAAACCTAAGTTATGTTAGGACCCTCCCCCACACCTATCTCATGCATTGTCCTCAATGTATGAATTAATGCATAAATGCATGAAAAGAAGAAGGGGAAGGAAAATATTTCCTTAAGGTGGTGCTTCCGGTGGTGGTCTGATTGGGTCAAGCGTTGCTACCCAATCAAGATAATATGGTGGTTCACGGAATCCACCTTTATTGACCTCTTTTCTATTTACATATTTAGATTCCCCAATATGAATAGATCATGAAAGATCCTATCGTGAAACTTACTCCCTTACATGACCAGTCCTGGAAAATCATCATAGAGTCATCATGGTCTATACCTATGTCCAACAAAAGAATGTGACTAGGTGAAATGGTTGACTTGGACTCAAGAATGATAGATTCAGGAACCAATACTAACTCTGGAAAATCAACTTTGGGTTCGAGAGATAGTTTTGGTTCAAGCGTTGAGTCCAAGTCCAAGAATTGATATTCACATTCGTTTCCCATCAATGGAATGTGACTTTCCAAAATTAGTGATTCAATTTCTAAATTTATGAGTACGGGAATAAATGTTGGCTCAGAAAATTGATCCATATTGGGTAAGAGTACCGGAGTGAACATAGATTCAAAGATAGAAACTGAATCACAAAGTTGGGGATCGGGTTCACATTCATGATCAAGTTCAATCCTCATTAAAATGAAAACTTGCCAATTCGTCAATGAGTTGATATTGGCCAAGTTCAAGGCTTTGTGGTGAAACTGAATCTTGGGCAAAGTCTTTAAGATATCATGATTTTTGATTTTCATCAATATGGCTAGAAGTGGTGGGAATAGTCAAAGATTGAATAGGGAGAGTTTCCTTATTCCTACGCATGCTATCCAATCTACTAATTCTTACATCTATCATATCGAGTGGATCATTTTGGTATTGAATCATAGTTTCCATACTCTTTTCTAAGTTGGCATGTTCTCCTTGAAAAATAGAGTAAGGATCTGTGACTTGAAAATTTTGACGGGATTTTGAGTCTTCTAAAATTTGAATTCGTCACTCAAGCTCATCTAAGGCTTCCATCCTCTTTTCTCAGTCAATTGATTTTTCTAATGGTTGTTCGGGAGAAGGAGTATATGAAGCTGGATGTTGGTAGGGCAGTTGACAATATGACCTGGGGGAGTTGTATCTCCATTGACTCTGTGAAGAGTAGTGATGATTATTCCAGTCATGTTCATAGTATTGGGACTGGGGCATGTAATGATTCGGATAAGACCAATCCGGCACACTAGGTTGGTTAAAGTTATGATATGCCGGGTTGTTAATATCCGAAAAATAGGTTAGGGTGTAACATGGATTACCATTAAAATTGAAAAAAAATGTTGTTATAAGCCATATCACACAAGAAATGTCAAACACAAACAAAGAAAAATAAACCAATAAGTAAACAAATAAAAAGAAAAGAAAAATCTTGCCTAAGTTAGGGTAGACCTTAGACCTAGACGACTCCTAACTGGTTAGACTATCCACGGGGGGGATATTGCTGAATCTGACCACAAGTTAATCGGCCAGGTAGGGGCAAGATTGGTGGGAGGTATCTGTGCTTAAAGCAACGGGCCTAATTATGCCAAACCACCAGCCTCGGGGTTCCGCCCCTCAATCCCTAACCTTAGACACCGATTTGGTACAAGTCAAATTCAAATCAACTTCCCCCTTAGGTCAGTCTCCTATTTGAGTCTGAGATGTCCCTAGGGCCAATGTCTACTCAGTTTTAATTAGGCATGGGTTAGTGAGTGAGGAGATTATTTGTGGGCTAAGGGAGGGTAATGAATTCCTCACCTTATCTTTCTTATAGGACAAGCTTTTAATCAATTTAGTGCAGTGTACAAGTATATAGAAAAAAGAGTAACACTCAAGCAATATTCATACAAGAATGAACCTTATACTAAATGCTATGCACACATATCTTGGCTCCAGCACTCTTCAACAGTAAATAGAAAATGTAATGAAATAGACACGTGCCTAAATGCAAAGTCTAAATCATTTTTAGCATTTACAATCAACCTTTTACTGTTGTGTTTAGAAATATATGTACAGTGAGTCAAACAAGAAAATAGATAGCTATAGATATTAAACTTTGCAATTCAGTCAACCTGCAGAAAATTTAGGTTAGTAGTTCACTCAGATTGCCACAGGAATGTAGCAAATCTCTTCTGGGCTCTGCTTTTTTTTAACAGAGTCTAGGGCCACTTATATGTCCACTGTAGCAAAAATTCCTTATTGTTAAATCTCCACACCAAGAACAAAGAAGAAGATTAACCAAAAGTGTAAACTTAAAAGAGAATAACTTACCGTCCCTTCCCGGCAATGGTGTCAAAATTTGATTGTGGTTTTACCTGCACACAGAAATATAAAATTTTTGAACTTAGAATAAAATGTGCAAGTACTCAATACTACCGCAATAGCAACTGACTATGCGGGTCGTGATCCACAAGGAGGGACTAACGATGGAAGCTTTTTCAGTAAGTTCTTTTTAAGTTTTATTCAATGGTTAAAGATCTTCTTTTAGTTCTTTAAAATAAAAGAGAAAAATGGAGTTACAGTTAAGTTAAGAAGATGGTGGTAGATTGAAAAGGTGTAGAAAATAGATATACACAAAGAAATCAAAAAGAGTGATAAAGATTTGGGTGTTGATGGTATTGGAAATCTAAACTAAAAAATTTAAAGAAAGAAAACTAAAACCTAAAAAACTTACTTACCTCTTCGGCGCCTGCTTACCTTTGACCCGTATCGACGATGTACCTTTGTTGAAGTCGAGCGAAGTATGACAAATAGGATTTTCCCCATTCCCGATTTATACTATGAAATGAAGGGGCAAGCAACACTACCATAGAAATGGATATCCATCACCATAAGCCATCAACGGCACTTGCAAGGGCAAGGCAACTTCGAGGCTATCGGATTCATTTGGATCCACAAACACAGAAGAGGGAAGCAAACGAAAACAAGAATAGAAAAGAAAAGAAAACTTCGATTCGATTCAAATAACAATGAAAGAAAAGATCACTTATACCGGTGTCACTCTCAGTACAACAGTGTTCTCATTCCTCCATGAAAGTCTCCTCTTCTCTCAGTTACATAAAGAAATAAAAATTACATAAAAGAAAACAAAAAACCTAAGTTACAAACTACAGTATAACCTAAATTCTACTATCTGCTTAGTCCTTCCCCTTTGCCTTTGAGATTGTAGGTATTTATAGGAGAAATGCAAAGGTTAGAGGAGTATGAAGATAGAGGAAGCTGGATATTTCTGAATTTAAATCCTCCCCTTATCTCTAAACTTGATTTGATGTGGATATTCAGTTCTGATCTGCAGCTTGTTGGCGTGTTTATTGCTGAATATAACTTATCAAATGATAGACTTAGAAATAGGGATCAACTTAAGAATTGTAGCCCTTTGGGTCTTCTTTCTGGATCATTTTGAATCATTCGATTTGAATTTTGTTAGCAAAGTTATGATTCAAATACTAAAATCTATCAAGTCAGAATCTGAGTCAAATTTGCTTCATCTCATCCGTTGATCTTCTCTCTATCCATGTATCCCTTTGGATTTGGACTCTGTATTTGACGTTATCCTCGATTGATATTTAGATTTAACCACTTGATTTACCAAAAACTGAATTTAACCAATTAGATTTGGGATCATCCTCCTCTAACCAAATAGATCTAGTTAAATCTAAATTTAACTGATATTTATTTGATTTTATCATCTTTCTCCCCATGATTATCTTCTGCAAAATATACATTTAAGATAAGAAATTTAGCAGATTTATTATATGATAAATGTAAAAATATAATAAAGAATAATACAATAATGTGTGCAATCATAATTGCACTATTATTACTGATATTTTATAGTATGTATCACTTGTGGGAGAATATTCTCAAGCCCCATCCTTCCATTTTTTTCCTATGCTTTCAACCTCCATCTCACATATCATAGCCAAAGGTTACTAGCTTTTATCATCGTATGTTTGTCGTAGAAGATCTTAAATTGAAATTTCCATTTATTTGACTAACAAGAATCATAGAATGCCATATGATATTCACTTATTTTTTCATAATGATTTAGACAATTGAAATGTTTGTGGATATTGATTTTATTCAAGAAATAGATTTAAATATTATTAAATATTGATAGACCGTGGAAGAGAATTCGTTTCAAGAAACAACGATTAGAAGAGAGGGATGGGATGTAGCTAAAATGATCGAAACTTTCGGGCGGACCCACATACAACCTAGTGTAGGTGCAACATTATTTTCACTTTTTTCCTCTTTTCTTATTACATTTCGTCCACATTGAAATTTTTATTACATTTATGCTTATGCTGGATAAACATCCTGCGTTCGCTGCTGATTGAAAGATAGAGTTAAAAAAAAACTTTAAATATTTTCTCTTTAAAATAATACTTTGCATATTTCAGTAGAAGGTTTTAACTCCGTATTATTAAAAAAAGGATCAAATAAAGTGTTACTATTCTATTATGAATTTTTGAAAATTGTAGGCGATTGATTGTTATCTAGTTTTCTTAAAAGTAACAAGTTTTAATATATCTTGGACCCGCAAGTCCCTCACTTGTTCTCGCAAGAACAACACACGCGAACCCGCAAGATCGCCGAGGCCGCAACCTCTACAACTCCTCAAAGTACAAGGTGGTGGAACACTTGTGATCACTTCTCTTGATCATAAAAATAAACTCTCACAAACAAGGATCCTAGAGGATGAATATAACAATGGAAAGCTCAAGCTTGTATGAGAAAACTAGATAGATTGAAGAGGTGAAAAACTTAAGAAAATTCTTTTGAAAACACGAAAGATTCACTCTTGAAAAACTCTCTTTTGGATATGGAAATGAAGCTCAAAAACTTGTTGAGAAACCCAGTAGAAGAGCTCTCAAAAATAGTTGTAATAATCTTACCCAAATCTGGCCAAAACAACCCTTTAAATAGGGCTTCAGAAAACTAGTCGTTGGGCTCTGTTTTCTGACCAGATGACCTATCGGTCGACCGGCCAACGGTCATATTTTAGACCGTTAGGGTTGCTGATCGACCGCCCGATCGACGGCACCCAGGCCATTGCCCTATCGGTCGACCGCTCTGTCGATCGTGGCAAAAACCAGAGAACAACTCTCTCTAGTCAGTCGACCGCTCGGTCGACCGGGGCCACATCCAGAGAGCAAACTCTCTGGATCGGTCAACCATTCAATCGACTGCTAAAGCCTGTGAACATCTGTGCACATCGTTCGACCGGTCGGTAGACTGATCTCGACTTCGGTCGACCGCCAGTAGCCCAGATCAGGGTTTATAGGAAATGAAATATGGACTTGTAAAACTCTAAAAATTTTATTTAAATCCCATAAATTACACAAAAATAGGTTCGTTGAAATACTTTGAAGTACAAATATGTGTGATTAAAAATCAACACATATTACAAACAATTTGAACTATTTTTGTGATATAGAAGTTAAAGTTTAAACCAAAAACCGTATTTTTCAAAAAAAAACTTCTAAATGAAAAATCGATTCTTCCAAAACTTGTTCAAACACAAAAACAAGATATTAAACACATTTGAAGTATATTGTGTATTGAAATGATCCAATACACATGGAAGATGAAAATACTTGCTTTTGACAATAAGTTCAAAATAAGTTTTGACTTTAACAAACTTGAAACCATGAACTAGAAACATCAAAATGAGTTTTTAGACAATATGAAGTAATAATGTATATGGATGAAATTCAATACACATATAAACCATGTAAACTTGTTTTGATGAAATCTATTCATGAAACATAAAGATGTATTCTTTGAAGTTAAAAACCAAATGGTATTTTCAAAAAACTAAAACTATTTAACATGAAATATTTTGTGTGTGTGTAAATGAGCTTGAGAAATCCACAACTAATCTATCCTTTATATTTTATCTAAAACAAAAATCTTAAACTTACAAACATAGGACTAAGTCTTCTCTTGAAAATCTTCTTCACCATCATGACTTGATCCAACCATGATCCAAAGAAGTAGACTCCTCTTTGAGTACTTGATGCGAAGTTGAAGCACGAGCTCTTGAATCAACATATGTTAGCTTCAAAATTTAACTTTGAATATTTTGTTAAAGCTAAACACCGACTAAGATCTTGATTGAAATCAGAAACTTATAAAACACAAGATTATTAGCACCATAACTACATGAGTTAATCAACATCAAAACTAGAGTGATAGGCCTTTGGGCCACAATCTCCACCGTTTTGATGATGACAAAACTCATGGAGTTATATATGCATGGATTAAAGATAAGCTTCATAGAAGCTCCCCCTTAATTCATGCATAGCATAAATAATAAAGATATTCAATAAAGCATATAAACTAAACAAACATATATGCATAAACAAAGATAAACATGTATATATAAACTCTAGATTCTTCTCTCCTTTTTGTCAATTCATCAACAAAGGGGTGAAGAAAAACAAACAAGATAAATGTATATGCGATATAAACCCATGAAGAGGAGAGACATTAAGATAACTCCCCCTGCATACATGCATTACAAGGAGAAGGGATGACTAGACCCTAACCCATATAAGCATAATATACAATGTATAGACGGAGATGTTAAGCCCCCTACATATGTGTACCACATAAGGAAGAGAGGTCAAGCTCTACTATATGTAAAATACACTTAAAATGAATTTATATATGGAGGAAATGTTAAGCTCTCCTTGCATATAGGCAATACATATCAAACTAGTTTTAAAAAAAATTGATACCCCTTAAAACAAATTTTGAAATTACTTGTAGTCAACAAAATAAATTTTGATAACCAATTGAAATCAAATTATAGTTGACAAAATAAATGTTTATATCACTTGTAGATGGTCATAATTATTATCTTATCAACATGAAATCTTTTAAGTTTTAAAGAACTTTTTCCTTTTTTTTGAAATAACAATAAAACACATGCATAAGCTTGTAAAAATACAAATTAACATTTAGAATTAATCAAACTTAGCATAAAATAGTTTGTGCTATAAAAAAATATGTGTGATCAATGTAAAGCAAGCACAATCAATCATATATATATATATATATATATATATATATGTATATATGTATGAAAATGAAAAGACCACTTGAAATTTGATGCATACATATATAAAAAAATAAATATGAGTATACAAAAATCAATTTTCATGATAAATATGTGTATAACTCATAACAATCCACCCTCATCATGCACACGTTAAAGAGATATTCAATAGGCACACATGACATGGTCACCTAACTAACCGCCCTTTAAGGGTGGAAGTTTTCAAAAAAAGGGTTTTGAAGATAATTATAGATTGAAAACACTACAAGTGAAGAATAGATAACTAGTTTAAAATAATTTTGAAAAAACTAATTAATGATCCTTCAAAATATGAAACTAAATCATTTATCCCATGAAGCATGCTAAATACACAAAAAGTGAAAATTCATAAAGCCCATATATAAGCTCATGAAAACCAAATCATGTGTAAACATAAAAGTGAGTGTACAAGAATCATGTAATCAACATATGCATGGAGATAAGTCAATGAAGCTTAATTAAAAATATAAAATCCCCCTTTTTTAAAAACAAAATGGCATATCATATAGCTTATGCATGAATCGTCAAAACTAGGACATACAATCTACAATTAAATAAATAATTGAGTACATAAAAGAAATAGAGCATATAAAGCATGTATCTCAAAAATTGTACATGTATAACACAAGTTTTAATAGGATATGCATCTGAATATGATATGGACATACAAAACAATATATGTTTTAACTAAAGCATACAAAACATGAATAAAGAATAGGCATGTAAATCTATTGAAAAGATTTTCAAAAACACATGCATATCTAACAATCAATCAACTCAACATTAAGCACAAAACAACATATGATTGAGTTTAGGTCACTACACTAGTATATAATATAAAAAAATTTAAAATGGTGGATGAAATGGTTACCAAAATGATGTACCCAATCCATTTCTCTAAAACACGAGGTGGTCCTCCCACCAAAGCTCCTTGATAGTGATGCATCGATTTGGTTTGACCTTCAAATTTGAAATGCATCCACCACCAAGGCACCAAACTTCTCACGTCTTGTGAGAGCCCACACCTACATCAAAAATAAGTAGTATAGATTTTATTACCCATATCTTTTTGGGTCCATGGGGGTTAGAAACAATTTGAACCCAAATATTTTTATTTGTAAAATTGAAAGAATGTAATCTATCAGAACAAAATTTTACAAGATGGCCTTTGCGGCCACAATGAGTACATTTGTACACACTAGCATATATACGTGTGGTGTGAGTGTGAGCATGGTGTGCATGTGTATGCCATGGATGGTGTGCACGAACATGTTGAACATATTTCTTGTGAAATATGATTACAATTTAGAGTGGTTAAATACACATTGCCTCAAAATGGAGCTCAAACAATCAATATTTTTTCTTCACAATAGAAATGTCACTTTTAATTTTAGAAGAAGAAACATGAGCATGAAAAACAAATTCTTTTTCTCTTTAGAATTAAAAATATTTTTTCTTTTAAATAATTTTCTTTTTCAAAGAATCTTTTTCCTTTAAACAATCTCTTTTTTCTTTAGAAATTAAATTAATTTGATTTTCAAAGATTCATTTTCTTTGAAATAATTTAAATTTTTTTAAAAGAATCATTTTCTTTCTTTAACAATTCATATTTTTTAAGAAGTTGTTGACAAAATAATGCAAGCTCATCATATGGCATGTCAATATCTTCATCAAGCTCGGATTCAAAATTTACCTCAAGAGAGTCATCCCCTTGGACCATGTAGCACAAGTTGGAGGTAGCACTTCCTTCATCCGAGTCACTCTCTTTGTCATGTGATGTTTGTTCCCCAAGAGAGAGAGAAGAGTGCTCCAAACACAAAAGCCAATTCAATATTAAAATTCTAGATAAATATTCATCATTTAGGGTTGTCTTTAAAGCATGGATGGCTTTTTCATTAGCCTCAAGATGTTTACCATTTCAACAATATGAATTTTAGTTGTGCCAAGAAAAGCATGAATATCTAGGACTTTGAGATATATAGACATCTTAACTTTTCAAGTTTGGAGGATAAGAATGTCAAACATAGGAGTTGCAAGAAAATTCATGTGTGTGTATGCAAATATTGTGATTAGCAAAACAAGAATCTTTAACTCTAGGTTGCTGGACCCAAATCAAGAGCTCCAAGCTCTAATACCACTTGTAGTTCACCTAGAGGAGGGTGAATAGGTGACGTGCTAATCTAATGCCAAACTAATGCGAAATTAAACTATTTTATGTAAACTAAAACTATTATGCTAACACACAAAGTATAACCAATGAGCGAAGCCAAATTCCCAGTGAAGAACTCTGGACTATCTCCTCATGATTCCTCTATATTAAGAGTTGAGGTACCACCTTGGCTCTCTTGGTTAAATACTAATGTGAGTACAATATCAAGCATGCAATATACAATGAAAGCAATGCTAGATATTAAAAACAAGCAAGTATATCAATTAATCACAATTATATATTAAGCATATAAAGATAATGACAATGAGAGCAAGTAAGATATAAACACAAGTGAGATGAGAGAGAGAGAGAGAGATGAGCAATCACAAACACAGGAGAGTTGTTTCGAGGTTCGAGCCACTTGCTTTACGTCCTTGCCTTCACCACTGTGAAGGATTTTCACTAAAATTGATCCTGGAAGATCACTCGGTGCTGCAACACCTACAGCGAGCTCCCTCAAGAACTCTTGGACCCGCAAGTCCCTCACTTGTTCTCGCAAGAACAACATACGTGAACTCGCAAGCTCACTGAGGCCGCAACCTCTACAACTCCTCAAGTACAAGGTGGTGGAACACTTGTGATCACTTCTCTTGATCACAAAAACAAACTCTCACAAACAAGGATCCTAGAGGATGAATATAGCAATGGAAAGCTCAAGCTTGTGTGAGAAAACTAGATAATTGAAGAGGTGAAAAACTCAAGAAAATACTTTTGAAAACACAAGAGATTCACTCTTGAAAAACTCTCTTTTGGATATGAAAATGAAGCTCTAAAATTTGTTGAGAAACCCTGTAGAAGAGCTCTCAAAAACACTTGTAAAAATCTTTCACAAATCTGGCCAAAACAGCCCTTTATATAGGGCTTCAGAAAACTAGTCGTTGGGCTCTGTTTCCTGGTCAGATGACCTATCGGTCAACCGGCCGGTCGACCAGCCAACGGTCATATTTTAGACCATTGGGGTTGCCCGTCGATCGCTCATCGACCACACCGAGGCCATTTCCCTATCATTCGACCGCTCGATCGACCGTGGTAAAAACCAAAGAACAAGTCTCTCTGGTCGGTCGACCGCTCGGTCAACTGGGGCCACATCCAGAGAGCAAACTCTCTGATCGATCGACCGTTCGGTCGAGTGCTAAACCATGTGCACATTTGTGCACACGGTCGACTGCCAGCAGCTCAGATCTGGGTTTATAGGAAATGAAACATGGACTTGTAAAACCCTAAAAATTTTATTTAAATCTATAAATTCCACAAAAATATGTTTATTGAAATACTTTGAAATACAAATATGTGTAAACAAAAATCAACACATATTACAAATAATTTGTACTAATGTTGCGATATAGAAGTTAAAGCTTAAACTGAAAACCGTATTTTTCAAAATAAACTTCTAAATGAAAAATTGATTCTTTCAAAACTTGTTCAAATACAGAAACAAGATATTAAAACACATTTGAAGTATAGTGTGTATTGAAATGATCCAATACACATAGATGATGAAATATACTTATTTTTGATAGTAAGCTCAAAATAAGTTTTGACTTTAACAAAACTAGAAACATCAAAATGAGTTTTTAGACAATTTGAAGTAATAATGCATATGAATAAAATCCAATATACATATAAACCATGTAAACTTATTTTGATGAAATCTATTCATGAAACATAAAGATGTATTCTTTGAAGTTCAAAACCAAAAAAGCATTTTTAAAAAACTAAAAGTATTTAACCTGAAATGTTTTGTGTGCATGTAAATATGCTTGAGCAAACCACAGCTAATCTATCCTTTATATTTTATCTAAAACAAAAATCTTAAACTTACAAACATAGGACTCAAGTCTTCTCTTGAAATTCTTCTTCACCATCTTGACTTGATCCAACCATGATCCAAAAAACTAGACTCCTCTTTGAGTACTTGATGCGATCTTGAAGCGCGAGCTCTTGAATCAACATATGTTAGCTTCAAAACATGACTTCAAATCTTTTATTGAAGCTAAACACCGGCTAAGATCTAGATTGAAATCTGAAACTTATTAAACACAAGATCATTAGTACCATAACTACATGAGTTAATAATCATCAAAACTAGAGTGATGGGCCTTTGGACAAACAACAGGGAATTGTTAGTGTAATGAAGTTTGTGTGCACTCTGAGGATTAAGGAAACGATCACTTTTTCATGGGAGAAAAAAGATCATATATGTAAGTCACCTAGAGGGGAGTGAATAGGTGACAAGCTAATCTAATATAAAACTAATGCGAAATTAAAATTAATTATGCAACCTAAAAACTATTAGGTTAACATACAAAGTATAACACAAGAGTGTAGCCGAATTCTCGGTGAAGGGCTCTGGACTATCTCCTCTAGATTAAGAGTTGAGGTGCCACTATGGCTCTCTTGGTTGAATATAAGTGTGAGCAACAATCAATCCCAAGCATATAACAACTAAGCACAAGATATATCAAGCAATGAACAATAGAAGCATGCAAGATATAGACACAAGTGTGTGTGAGAGAGAGAGAGAGAGAGATGAGCAATCGCAAACACGGGAGATTTGTTTTGAGGTTTGAGCACACATGCTCTACGTCCTCGCCTTCAACACTATGAAGGATTTCCACTAAAACAATCTTGCAAGATCACTCGGTGCCGCAACACCTACAACGAGCTCCCTCAAGAGCTTTAGGACCTGCAAGTCCCTCACTTGTTCCCGCAAGAACAACACACGCAAGCGCACTAGCTTGCCGAGACCGCACCTCTACAACACTCTCCAATACAAAGGGGTGGAAAACTTATGATCACTTCTCTTGTTCACAAAAATAACTCTCACAAACAAAGATCCCTAGAGGATTGATATAGCAATGGATGGCTCACATTTGTGTGAGAAAACAAGATAGATTTGTGGAGGAAAAACTCAAAAAATCCTTATTAAAAGTGAAAACTCTTGGTAAACTCTCTTTTGATATGGAATTGAAACTCTATAAACTTGCTTAGAAACTCTGTAGAAGAGCTCTAGAAAATAGCCTAAAAGTCTTACCCAAAAATCTGGCCAAAAGTCTCATTTATAGAGGCATCAGAAAACTAGCTGTTGGGGCCAGATTGGCCGGTCGGTTGACCGGCCGGTCGACTGGCCAACTGTCATATTTATAACTGCCGGTCGACCGGCCGGTCGATAGCACCCAGGTTAAAGACCTATCGGTCGACCGAGGCTAAGAACCGAAGAGCACTGCTCTCTGCCGGTCGACTGCTCGGTCTACCGGGGCCAGATCCAGAGAGCAAGCTCTCTGGATTGGTCGACCGGCCCTCAAGCTAGGCTTGTGCACATTGTCTGTGCACATCGGTCGACCTCTCGGTCGACCACCAAAAGCCAGGTCTAGATTTTTATAGGAATGAAAACTTGGTCTTTTATAACCCATAAAATTTTATTAAATTTCATAAAAATCAGCAAAAATAGGTTCATTGAAACACTTTGAAGTACAAATATGTGTGATAAAAAATCAACACATATTACAAACATATTGAACAATTTTTGCGATACAGAAATTTAGCCTTAAACAAAAACCCGTATTTTTCAAAATCAAATTTCAAATTGAAAAATGATTTTTTCAAAACTCTTTTAAATACAAAGAACAAGATATTTTAAACACTATTGAAGCAAGCGTGTATGGATATGCTCCAATACACAAATAAGATGAAATATACTTGTTTTTCATAATAAGCTCAAAATAAAATTTTGACTTGATCCAAAACTTAAACACATGATTTAGAAAACATCAAGTAAGTTTTTCTAAATATTTGAACCAATAATGTGTATGGATGAAATCTAAAACACATATAAATCATATAAACTCATTTTGATGAAATCCATTCATGAAACCAAATTTGTATTCATTGAAGGTCAAAGCCAAAACAGTATTTTCTAAAATCAAAAATTATTCTTATAAAAACACATATAAATTTTGTGTGTGTGTGTATATGAGCTTGAGCAATCCACAACTAATCTATCATTTACATTTTATCTAAAAATACAAAATCTTAACACTTATAAACATAAACTCAAGTCTTAAAATTCTTCTCTTGAAAATCTTTTTTTCCATCTTGACTTGGTCCAAACCTTGATCCAAAGAGCTAGACTCCTCTTGAGTACTTGATGCGATCTTAATGCGCGAGCTCTTGAATCATCACGTGCTAGCTTCAAAACTTGACTTCAAATTTTTTGTTGAAACTAAACACCGACAAAGATCTTGATAAATATCTGAAACTTAATAAACACAAGATCATTAGTACTATAACTTCATGAGTTAATTATCATCAAAACTAGAGTGATGGGCCTTTGGGCCAATAATTTTTCCCTTTTTGATGATGGCAAAACTCATGGAGTTATATATGCATGGATTAAGGATAAGCCTCATAGAAGCTCCCCCTTAACTCATGCATAATAATAAACAATAAAGATATTTAATAAAAGCACTTAAACAAACAAATATATATGCATAAACATAAACACATGGCATGCATATATAAACTCTCTAAATTCTTCTTTCCCTTTTTGTCAACTCATCAACAAAGGGGTGAAGACAAGTAAACAAGAAAAATGTATATGCGATATACATTCATGAAGAGGAGAGACGTTAAGTTAGCTCCCCTGCATACATGCATTACATAGAGAAAAGATGACTAAACCCTAACCATATAAGCATAACATACAATATATAGATGGAGATGTTAAGTTCTCCCTACACACGTGTACCACTTAAATAAGAGAGGTAAAGCTTCTCAATAAGTAAAATACACTCAACATGAATCTATATATAGAGGAGAGGTTAAGCTCCCCTTGCATATAAACAATACATATCAAACAAATTTTGAAAAAATTTGAAAACAAAATTTGAAATTTCTTGAAGTCAACAAAATGAATTATGATACCAATGAAATCAAATTGTAGTTGATAAAACAAATGTTGGTACCACTTGTAGATAAACAAAAAATTTAAGATACCAACAATAGATTTTGATACCAATAGAAGGTGAAACATGAAGTACATCTAGATATCAAAAAAAAATACCAATTGAAATCAGTGCATAAGCTTCTAAGATACCAATTAACATTTAGAATTAAGTCAATTTTAGTATAAACATATTATGCTTTAAATATAATGTATAGCATTGTAAAATAAGCACAATCTAAATCATATATATGTAAGAAAATGAAAATACCACTTGAAATTTGATGCATACATACATAGATAATAAATGTGAGTATATAAAAATTAAATTCCACGAAGATCATGTGTATAACTCATATCAATCCACCCTTTCTTGCACATATTTAAAATAGATTTTTCAATAAAGAGCATAAAGGCATGGTCACCCAACCAACCGCCCTTTGATTGTAAGGGATTTTCAAAAATAAGATTTGAAAATAATTAACATGTTTGAAAACTCTATCAATTGAATAATCAAGAAACTAGTTTAAAATAATTTTTTAAAAAACTAGTTAAAGATCCTTCAAAACATGAACCAAATCATATATCCCATGAAGCATGATAAATACACAAATTTTCACTACAGATTTATAAGGCACAAAAATTAGCTTATGAAAATAAGGTCATGAGTAAACAAAAGATATGTGAGTGCACAAGAATCATGTGAATGCATATTCATGAAAATAAACAATAAATCTCAAAACAAACATGAAATTCTTTTAACAAAAACATGAAAATCATCAAAACTAAAATTTTCATCAAAACTAAACAAACTTCAAGGTATATGTATGTTTTGTCAAAACTAAAAGTATACATACATAAGCCAAATATAAACGAGTCCATAATAGGATTTTGCATGAAGGCAAGTGACTCAAGGATATATATGTATATCTATTAGTTTTAGATAAAAATAACATATACATAAAGCTAAACATGCACAAAAATAGGGAAAACCAAGTATAAATGTAAGACTCATAAAAATTAGGTTATACAGTACATGTAATGAGTACAAATGAATAATGAAGTACAAACACATAATAATCAAGTGTAGCTCATTACTTGTAAAAGTATAAACACAAGTTTTAACAAAAACTACATCTAAATAAGTAATCTTCACATGAAGTATAAAACAAATATGATCATTAGATTAAATACACATGTTTTAGAACTAGTATATACATAGTAGTTAAACTAAAGTGAAAACACAAAAGTATGAATCCATATAAATATGAGTGTATCTCAAAACTATCTATGTATATCGCATGTCTAATAACATTGAATTTAACATAATGAGCATTAAAACCAAAACATGCTGAAAAGTAACGATAAAAAGTATGTAAACAAAAATAGGAGTTTAGAGATAGTTACCAAACCATATGAAATATTCTCTAAGTCTCCGAACTATGGTGGTCCTCTCACAAAACTTTCTTGACAGTGATGCATCAATTTGGTATGTCCATCTACCTCCAAGTGCCATCCACCACCAAGACACCAAACCTCTCACATTTTGTGAGAGCCCACGCCTACATCAAACACAAGATTTGGGAATTCGGTACCCATATCTTTTTGAGTCCATGGGGGTTAGTATTTGGAACCTAAACCTTTTTTATTTGCAAAATTTAAATGATTTATTCTATCCAAATAAAATTTTACTAAATGGCCTTTGCGGCCGCAATATGTACATGTGTACACTCTAGCATACATGTGAGTGGTGTAAGTATGGCGTGCATGTGTATACCATGAGGCATGTGCATGCATGTGTGGAACTTATTTCTTACGAAACATGGATCCAATCTATTATGATTAAATGCACAATTGCTCAAATTTGAGCTCAAACGATCAATTCTCTTTTTCAAGACATGAATCTCATTTTTATCAAAAGAGAATACAACATTATTCGCATGAGAGACATGCCAAGAATGAGAATCAAAATTATTTCTCTTTTTAGAAATCTTTTCTTTTTCTTTCTAAATATTTTTCCTTTTCAAACAGTTATTTTCCTTTAAAGCAATCTCCTTTTCTTTTTCAATCAAAATAACTTGGTTTTTCAAAACATCATTTTCTTTTGAAACAATTTCAAATTTATTTTAAAAGAATCTTTTTTCTTTAAAACCAAATCATTTTTATTTTTTAAACATTTATTTTCCATTTTTTACAATTCATACTTTTTTAAGAAGTTGTTGATAAAATAAAGCAAGCTCATCATATGGCATGTCAACATCTTCATCAAGCTCGAATTCAGAATTTATCTCAAGGGGGTCACCCCTTGAACCATATAGCACATGTTGGAAGCATCATTTCCTACATCCGAGTCACTCCCCATGTAATATTACTTTTGTTCACCGAGTGAGATAAGAGTGTTCCATACTACAAAAGACGAATCAAAGTTAGAAACTTTAGATAAATATTCATCATTTATGGGTTGACTTTAATGCATGAAGGGCTTTTGCATTAGCCTCAAACTATTTGCCATTAATAAAATATGAATCCTTAATAATGGCAAAATAGATATGAATTCCTAAGGCTTTAAGGTACATGGACATCTTAACTTTCCAAGTTTGGATGTTAAGAATCTCAAACATAGGAGAAGTCATGAAATCCATGAGGTGTGTATGAAAATATTGTGATTATGTAAAAATAGGATCTTTAACTCTAAGTTGTTAGACCCAAATCAAGAGCACCAAGCTCAGATACCAATTGTAAGTCACCTAGAGGGGGTGAATAGGTGACAAGATAATCTAATGTAAAACTAATGCTGAATTAAAACTAATTATGCAACCTAAAAACTATTAGGCTAACACACAAAGGATAACACAAAAGTGTACCAAATTTCCAATGAAGAGCTCTGGACTATCTCCACAAGATTCCTCTAGATTAAAATTTGAGGTGCCACTATGGCTCTCTTGGTTGAATACAAGTATGAGCAAACAATCAATCCCAAGCATATAACAATTAAGCACAAGATATATAAAGCATATAGAAATGAACAATAGAAGGATGCAAGATATAGACACAAGTGAGAGAGAGATAGAGAGATGAACAATCGCAAATACGAGAGATTTGTTTCGAGGTTCGAGCACACTTGCTCTACGTCCCCACCTTCAACACTATGAAGAATTTCCACTAAAATGATCCCGCAAGATCACTCAGTGCCGCAACACCTACAACGAGCTCCTTCAAGAACTCTTGGACCTGCTGAGGCCGCACCTCTATAACACTCTCCAATACAAAGGGGTGGAACACTTGTGATCACTTCTCTTGATGACAAAAATAACTTTCACAAACAAAGATCCCTAGAGGATTGATATAGCAATGGATGGCTCAAGTTTGTGTGAGAAAACAAGATAGACTTGTGGAGGAAAAACTCAAGAATTTTTTTTAAAACACAAGAGAAAACTCTTGGTAAACTCTCTTTTGATATAGAATTGAAGCTCTAAAAACTTGCTTAGAAACTTTATAGAAGAGCTCAAGAAAACAGCTTAGAAATCTTAATCAAAAATCTGGCCAAAAGTCCCATTTATATAGCATCTGAAAACTAGCCGTTGGGGCTAGATCGACCGACCGGTCGACTGGTCCACAGTCATATTTATGACCGTGGAGGTTGCTGGTCGACCGCCTGATCGACCGCACCTAGGTCAAAGACCTGTCGTCGACCGGTCTGTCGACCAAGGCCAGAACCATAGAGCAGTACTCTCTGGACGGTCGACTACTCAGTTGACCGGGGCCAGATCCAGAGAGCAAGCTCTCTGGATTGGTCGACCGCCCAGTCGACCGGCCCTCAAGCCAGGCTTGTACACGTTGCCTGTGCACATCAGTCGACCACTCAGTCGATCGACTTCTGGCTCGGTCGACCGCCAGAAGCCCTGGTCTAGGTTTTTATAGGAATGAAAACTTGGTCTTTTAAAACCCATAAAATTTTATTAAATTTCATAAAAATAAGCAAATATAGGTTTATTGAAATACTTTAAAGTACAAATATGTTTGATCAAAAATCAACACATATTACAAACATATTGCACTAGTTTTGCGATACAGAAACTTAGCCTTAAACAAAAACCCGTATTTTTCAAAATCAAACTTCAAATTGAAAAATAATTTTTCCAAAACTCTTTTAAATACAAAAACAAGATATTTTAAAACTATTGAAGCATAGTGTATATGGATATGATCTAATATACAAATAAGATGAAATATACTTATTTTTGACGATAAGCTCAAAATAAAGTTTTGACTTGATCCAAAACTTAAACACATGATTTAGAAAACATCAAATAAGTTCTTCTAAACATTTGAACCAACTATGTGTATGGATGAAATCCAAAACATCAAATAAGTTTTCCTAAATATTTGAACCAACAATGTATATGGATGAAATTCAAAACACATATAAACCATATAAACTCATTTTGATGAAATCTATTCATGAAACTAAATATGTATACTTTGAAGCTCAAAATCAAAATAGTATTTTCTAAAATCAAAAACTATTCTTATGAAAACACATATAAATTTTTTTTGTGTGTGTATATGAGCTTGAGCAACCCACAACTAATCTATCCTTTACATTTTATCAAAAAACACAAAATCTTAACACTTACAAACATTGACTCAAGTCTTGAAAATCTTCTCTTGAACATCTTCTCAATCTTGACTTGGTCCAAACCTTGATCCAAAGAGCTAGACTCCTCTTTAGTACTTGATGCGATCTTGATGCGCGAGCTCTTGAATCATCACGTGCTAGCTTCAAAACTTGACTTCGAATCTTTTGTTAAAACTAAACACTGACTAATCTTGATAAATATCTAAAACTTAATAAACCCAAGATCATTAGTACTATAACTACATGAGTTAATCATCATCAAAACTAGAGTGATGGGCCTTTGGGTTAACTATATATACACCTGACAAGGATGTCGGCTTGGAGACAGAATTGACGGGCTGCTGTAACCACACAATCTTCACACGCTGAATCTGTTGTAATGGCTGTGATAATTGGTGCTGGTTGGTAGGATTTATGTCACAAAATCTACCGCTATCCATAACTACCCGTATTGATAAAGCTATTATACATTATGAACGCGGGGGAGGAAGGCGTTGCATGAGTATCAGCGAAGATCTTGGACGATCTGTTGCTGAAGCTTTAGTTTTGGAGTTGGGGCCTTCAGATAGGGAAGATCTTCTTGGCCCAAAGGCCCATCACTTTACTTTTGATCATGATTAACTCATGTAGTTATAGTACTAATGATCTTGTGTTTAATTAATCTCAGATTTGTGATCAAGATCTTAGTTGGTGTTTAGCTTCAACAAAGGATTTAAAGTCAAGTTTTGGAGCTAACACGGTTTGATTCAAGAGCCTATGCATCAAGACCACATCAAGTACTCAAGAGGAGTCTAGCTCTTTGGATCATGTTTGGACCAAGTCAAGAAGGAGAAGAAGACTTCTAGTGAAGACTTCAAGAGAAGACTTGAGTCTAGGTTTGTTTTTGTTAAGATTTTATTTTTTAGATAGAATGTAAAGGATAGAATAGTTGGTGGATTGCTCAAGTATACCATATACACTCACACACAAGATTTGGGTGTGTTTTCATAAAAGAATTTTTATTTCGAAAAAATACAAAAGAGTTTTCATTTTGGAAAAATACCGTTTTAGTTTTTGGAGTTTAATATATACATGTGTTTTAACCAAAACATATTTTAGTGCTTATTGTCAAAAACATAGATATTTCATCATGTATGTGTAGTGGATCATATCCATACACACTATGCTTTAAAAGTGTTTAAAATATCTTATTTTTGTATTTGGAGAAGTTTTGAAAAAATACGGTTTTTGTTTTAAGCCAAAATTTCTAAGTTAGAAAAATTGTTCAGATTATTTGTAACATGTCTTGATTTTACTCAAACATATTTGTTTATCAAAGTATTATACTGAACCTATTTTTGTAGAATTTTAGAGATTTTATGAGATTTTATCAAAGTCAAAATAACAAGTTTTTAATCCCCATAACAGTTCTGTCTGGCTTCTGCCGGTCGACCGAGTCAGTCGACTGACGTGCACAGAACGTGCACGCCAGTTTGACTGGAGGGCCGGTCGACCGATCTGGTCGACCGCCAGAGAGCTCCTGCTCTCTGGAAAACCCCGGTCGACCGGCAGAGAGCTCTGCTCTCTGTTCCAGGCCACGGTCGACCGGGCCGGTCGACCGAGGCTCCAACGGTCAGATTTTTGACCGTTGGCGGTCGACCGAGCCGGTCGACCGACAGCAGTCAGAACTGCTGACTGGGCTATAACGGCTAGTTTTTGATGGCCTATTTAAAGGGGCTATCGTGGGCTGTTTTCAATAAGATTTTAAGTGGGTTTTTGCACTAGTTTTTCCTACTCTTTTAAGAGGTTTTCTCCACTTGGTTAAGAGCCAAATACTTCCATTCAAAAGGTAAGTTTATCAAGAGTTTTTCAAAGTGATTTTCTTGAGTTTTTACCACCACATTCAATCCAAGTTTTCTCACAAACACTTGAGCTATCCATTGCTATATCTACCTATAGGGATCTTTGTTGTGAGAGGATTTTAGGTGATCAAAGTGTTGTGATCACCAAAGTTCTACTTTGTACTTTGAGGAGGCGGACTTGCGGGTTCGCATGGTTTCGAGTTCTAGTGAGAGCTTATTGTAGAGGTGCGGCTCGGCAAGCTAGTGGGCTTGCGGTGTGTTGTTCTTGCGGGAACAAGAGAGGGACTTGAGAGTCCAAAGAGCTTGTAGGTGTTGCGGCACCGAGTGATCCGGCGGGATCGATTTTAGTGGAAATCCTTCAAGTGTTGAAGGCGGGGACGTAAAGCAAGTGTGCTCAAACCTCGAAACAAATATCCCGTGTTTGCAATTGCTCTCTCTCTCTCTCTATCTCTTACTTGTTTATATCTTGCATGCTTATATTGTCTTTATCCTTATATGCTTGATATACATTGTGTGCTTAATTGTTATATGCTTTGGGATTGTTTGCTAACACTTGTATTCAACCAAGAGAGCCAATGCGGCACCTCAACTCTTATTTAGAAGAATCTTGAGGAGTTAGTCCAGAGCCCTTCACGGGGTATCCGGCTACACTCTTGTGTTATACTTGGTGTTTAGTTTAAGAAGTTTTAGTTTGCATAAATAGTTTTAATTCCGCACTAATTGACCATTAGATTTGCTAGTCACCTATTCACCCCCCTCTAGGTGATTACAATTGATATCAGAGCCAAGTGCTCTTGATTTGGGTCTAACCACCTTGAGTTAAAGATTCACATTTTATAGCTAATCACAACATTTGTACACACACTTTGGATTTCATGTCACCACCCACTTTTGATATTCTTAACATCCAAACTTGAAAGGTTAAGATGTCCTTGTACCTCAAAGCTCTAGGCATTCATGTTTATTTTGCCACTACTAGAGATTCTTATTGTTTAAATGGAAAAAATATTGAGGCTAATGCAAAGGCCATTCATGCTTTGAAGAGTACCCTAAATGATGATTATTTATGTAGGGTTGCTAATCTTGACTCGGCTTTTGTAGTTTGGAACACCATACTCTCCCTTGGCGAACAAGAACACTATTATGCGGGGAGCGACTCGGATGTTGGAAGTGAAACTTTCAATGTATGCTACCTGGTCCAAGGGGATAATCCCCTTGAGGTAAATACCGAATCCGAGGTAGAAGAGGATGTTGATATGCCATATAATGAACTAGCATCTTTTTGTCAACAACTCCTTGAAAAGTATGATTTACTTAAAAGGATAACAAGAAATTGAAAAATAAATTTGAGTGTTTGATTAAAGAAAAAGATTCTTTTCAAACTAAATTTGAAAATATTTTAAAAGAAAATGATTCTTTGAAAAATGAAAATATTTCCTTACTTTCTAAACTAAATGATCTTTGTGAAGGAAACAATGCTTTGAAAAATAAGATTAGTTTGGTGGAAAAAGAAAAAGAAATTGCTTTGCATGAAAACACTTCTTTGAAAAGAAAAATTGTTGAAAAAGAAAAAGAAAATGTTTCTAAAAAGAAAAAGGCTATTGATCATGCTTTCATGCCACAACCATTGATAAAAATGAAGTTAAATTTTTGAAAAATAAAATTAATTGTTTGAGCTCAACTTTGAGCAAATGTACATTTAATCATAAAAGATTGGAAACCTTGTTTCAAAGGAAACAAGCTCTACATGTTCATGAACATCACCCACAACATGCATATACACATTTTGCACGTCATGATCATACTCATTCTCATGTGCATAGTAGAGTGTACAAGTGTACACATTGCGGCCGCAAAGGCCATTTAGTAAAGTTTTGTTATGATAAGATAAATTCTTTAAATTTTACTAACAAAAATGTTTGGGTTCCAAATCATACTAACCCTCGTGGACCCAAAAGAAAATGGGTACCAAAATCCTCACCTTTTGTATTTGATGTAGGTGCGGGCTCTCACAAAACGTGAAAGAGTTGGTGCCTTGATGGTGGATGCACATGGACTAGATGGACATACATTTGATGCACCGCTATCAAGGAAGTTTGGTGGGACAACCACCATGTTTTGAAGATTTGGTATAGTTCTTATGTTTTGGTAACTATCTCTAAACACCCATTTCATTTACATGCTTTTACATTGATGAATCTTTTAGCATGTTTTAGTGTTTGTTAAAATATTCATGTTTTACATTTGTGCTTCATGTGGTGAACACTTGTTTAGATGTAGATTTTATCAAAACTTGGATATATACGTGTACATGTAGTGAGCAACATTTGATTCATATACGTTTGCACTTTATTGTTCATTTGTACTCACTATTTGCACATGTATAGCCTAGTTTTGATGATTTCCTCATTTACACTTGTTTTGCCTATTTACATGTTTTACTACGTGTATATGCTATTTTTATTCAAATCTAATAAATATACATGCATACCCCTTGAGTCTCTTGCCTTCATACAAATTATATCATAGACTTTTTTTTATGTTTGGGATATGTATGCATATTGTTAGCTTTGGATAAAAATATACATATACCTAGAAGTTATGTTTAAATAAAAAATAATTTTCATGATTTTCATAATTGTTTGATAAAATGATATTTGTTTTGAGCTTCATTGATTATCTTCAAGGAAATGCTAATTACATGATTCTTGTACACTCACACTTTATTTGTTTATTCATGACTTTGTTTCATGATTATTTTTGAGCCTTATAGATTTCGAGTGTCAACCTTTATGTATTTAGTATGTTTCATGATATTTATAAGATTTGATTTCATGTTTTGAAGGATCTTTAACTAGTTTTTCAAAAATTAATTTAACTAGTTATTTATTCTTCATTTGGTAGTGTTTTTCAAAATAAAATATTTCCAAACCCTAGTTTTTTTGAAAACCACTACCTACCCCTATAAGGGCGGACAGATGGGCGAGCATGCCTTGTATGCCTTATTGAAAATCTTTTATCTTGTGCATGAAAAAGGGTGGTTTATTATGAGTTATATACTTGATTTACATCATATTTTCAATTGATACCTCAATTGATATTTTTTATATATACTCATATTTTGTTTTCCATATATGTATGCTTCATTTCAAATAATATCAATTTCTATTGGTATTCTCTTTTCATACATATATATATGATTTGTTTGTGCTTGAGTTGCAAGATATTTACATATTTAAAGCACAAAGTATGTTTATGCTAAGCTTGAATTAAATCTTGATTTCAATTGATTTCTCAATTGGTACTTTTTATAAGCTTATGCATTATTTTCAATTGGTATCTATTTATTTCAATTGATATCCATTTATTTCAATTGGTATCAATATGTTTCAATTTCTAATTGAGTTTAAATTTAAATTGGTATCAAAATATTTTCTTCATTGGTATCAAAATGTAAAAATGTTTTGATTTCAATTTTTCAATTTCAATTGGTATCACAAATTCCCTATTTCATATGGTATCTATATCTTGTGATATCTTGATTTTGTTGATTTTAGAAAAATTAAAATTTGTATTGTTTATTTACAATTAGAATCTTAAAAATTTTGTTTATTTACAAAGGTATCTCAAAATATGTTTTATTACCTTGAGTAAATTTCAAATTTTGTTTTAAGTAATTATCAAAAATTTGATTTAAAATGTTTTGATATGAATTTCCTATATGCAAGGGAGCTTAACATCTCTTCTACATATAGATTCATGTTGAGTGTATCTTATATTGAGGAGCTTGACAACTCTTCTTTCTGCGATACACGTGTGTAGGGGGAGCTTCACATCTCCTCTTATGCATTGCATAATATGCATTATGTGAGTTAGGGCTTGTCATCCCTTCTTCATGTAATGCATATATGTATGGAAGTTAACTTAACGTCATCCTCTTCATGAATATATATCGCATGTATCTCTTTATTGGTTGATTTGATTTCACCCCTTTGTTGATTTTTATTTTGACAAAAAGGGAGAGAACATTGTTTTGTGTTTACTTTAACCTCTTTGTTGATGATTGACAAAAGGGGGGAGAAGTATTTTAGTATATATGCATGTTTTCCTTGCTTTATACATAAAGGGGGAGAAAGAATTTCTATTTATGCATATAGTTTTGTTTTGCAAAAAGGAGAAAAGAATTTGATGAGTTTTATGCTTGATTGGCATGCTTATCTCCTTATGTTTGCATACATGTTTGTTTAGTTTTATGTGCTTCATTGCCATATCTTATTGTTTATCGTTATGTATGAGTTAAGGGGAGCTTCTTTGAAGATTTACTTTAATCCATGCATATATAACTCCATGAGTTTTGTCATCATCAAAAAGGGGGAGATTGTTGGCCCAAAGGCCCATCACTCTAGTTTTGATGATGATTAACTCATGTAATTATAGTACTAATGATCTTGTGTTTAATTAATCTCAGATTTGTGATCAAGATCTTAGTTGGTGCTTAGCTTCAACAAAGGATTTAAAGTCAAGTTTTGGAGCTAACACGGTTTGATTCAAGAGCCTATGCATCAAGACCACATCAAGTACTCAAGAGGAGTCTAGCTCTTTGGATCATGTTTGGACCAAGTCAAGAAGGAGAAGAAGACTTCTAGTGAAGACTTCAAGAGAAGACTTGAGTCTAGGTTTGTTTTTGTTAAGATTTTATTTTTTAGATAGAATGTAAAGGATAGAATAGTTGGTGGATTGCTCAAGTATACCATATACACTCACACACAAGATTTGGGTGTGTTTTCATAAAAGAATTTTTATTTCGAAAAAATACAAAAGAGTTTTCATTTTGGAAAAATACCGTTTTAGTTTTTGGAGTTTAATATATACATGTGTTTTAACCAAAACATATTTTAGTGCTTATTGTCAAAAACATAGATATTTCATCATGTATGTGTAGTGGATCATATCCATACACACTATGCTTTAAAAGTGTTTAAAATATCTTGTTTTTGTATTTGGAGAAGTTTTGAAAAAATACGGTTTTTGTTTTAAGCCAAAATTTGTAAGTTACAAAAATAGTTCAAATTATTTGTAACATGTCTTGATTTTACTCAAACACGTTTGTTTATCAAAGTATTATATTGAACCTATTTTTTTAGAATTTTAGAGATTTTATGGGATTTAATCAAAGTCAATATAACAAGTTTTTAATCCCCATAACAGTTCTGTCTGGCTTCTGCCGGTCGACCGGGCCGGTCGACCGAGCTAGGAGTCGGTCGACCGACGTGCACAGAACGTGCACGCCAGTTTGGCTGGAGGGCCGGTCGACCGACCCGATCGACCGCCAGAGAGCTTCTGCTCTCTGGAAAGCCCCGGTCGACCGGGCCGGTCGACCGGTAGAGAGCTATGCTCTCTGTTCCAGGCCACGGTCGACCGGGCCGGTCGACCGAGGCTCCAACAGTCAGATTTCTGACCGTTGGCGGTCGACCAGGCCGGTCGACCGACAGCAGTCATAACTGCTGACTGGGCTGTAACGGCTAGTTTTTTATGGCCTATTTAAAGGGGCTATCATGGGCTGTTTTCAACAAGATTATGTGAGTTTTTGCACCAGTTTTTTCTACTCTTTTAAGAGGTTTTTCTCCACTTGTTTAAGAGCCAAATATTTCTATTCAAAAGGAGAGTTTATCAAGAGTTTTTCAAAGTGATTTTCTTGAGTTTTTCACCACCACATTCAATCCAAGTTTTCTCACAAACACTTGAGCTATCCATTGCTATATCTACCTATAGGGATCTTTATTGTGAGAGAATTTTAGGTGATCAAAGTGTTGTGATCACCAAAATTCTACTTTGTACTTTGAGGAGGCGGACTTGTGGATTCGCATGGTTTCGAGTTCTAGTGAGAGCTCATTGTAGAGGTGCGGCCTCGGTAAGCTAGTGGGCTTGCGATATGTTGTTCTTGAGGAAATAAGAGAGGGACTAGAGAGTCCAAAGAGCTTGTAGGTGTTGCGGCACCGAGTGATCCGGTGGGATCGATTTTAGTGGAAATCCTTCAAGTGTTGAAGGCGGGGACGTAGAGGAAGTGTGCTCGAACCTCAAAACAAATATCTCGTGTTTGCGATTGCTCTCTCTCTATCTCTTACTTGTTTATATCTTGCATGCTTATATTATCTTTATCCTTATATGCTTGATATACATTGTGTGCTTAATTGTTATATGCTTGAGGATTGTTTGCTAACACTTGTATTCAACCAAGAGAGCCAACGCGGCACCTCAACTCTTATTTAGAGGAATCTTGAGGAGTTAGTCCAGAGCCCTTCACGGGGAATCCGGCTACACTCTTATGTTATACTTGGTGTTTAGTTTAAGAAGTTTTAGTTTGTATAAATAGTTTTAATTCCGCACTAATTGATCTTTAGATTAGCTAGTCACCTATTCACCCCCCTCTAGGTGATTACAAATCTCAGAGTGGAAAGGACCTCAAAGAGGTAGAGGTTCTGGAATGGTGGAAGGCGCTTCTGGGATGAAAGGGTCTTTGGGATGAAGGATGAATTCGAGAAGGCTGGATGTGGCAGAGGCTCCGCGATGGATTCTGGGAGTTTGTGGATTTCTAAATGGAAGCTCTTGGTACATGTGGCACGTCTCATCATCTTGATGACGGTTAAATTTTGATCATTAGAGATACCCCGGCTTTCTCACTTGTTGGAGTCTACGAGAGAAAAGTCAGGGAAGCGAAGATAGTCAGATTGTGAATGCTTTAAAAGTCATCATGACGCTTATGCGACGAATCTCTTCGGTTCACTGTGAATTTTTAAAATTAATTATTGGTTTCATAACTGGCTGGAAGTTATCACATCGGGAAGTTGGATCTCTTAAAAGGCTGAGCCTTGCATCACTTTGAATCCTGATGCCATTAAGACTAAGATTGTGTAGTTTTATAGCTTGACGGTGATGATTGACTTCTGTCTTTACTATTGATCAAAAAATCTCAGGATCATAGGTCGACTATTCAGGGATTAAAAATTTTAATTAGAGGCAGTTAGGCTTCTCGTTCATCTATAAATGTCAGAGTTTTGTGAGAGAAAATCATTTTTTTTCATCAGAAAACACTCTTCCTTCGAACCATAATTTCTTTTCTTGTTCGCTGCCATGTCATCTTTTCTTCTTTTTATCAAAGGAGAAAGAAGAAGGAGAGGAAGGAAGATGAGGAAATGATGATGGGGCTCTCTCTTCTTGAAGGTCTGGAAAGTGTGTCGCATTAGTTGTTGTAAAAGGGTTGTTCCAGCGCACATTAGTCGTCGTGACAGGGTGCCGCCATCGAAGATGACAGGTAGTATTCTTGCTTCAACTGGATCGGGTGATCTGATTTCTAGGTTGCTTGATTTGGATAAGCAAGCTCCGACTTTGAGGTCGTCAGTCTCTTTTCTGATAGCGTGTACGAGGGAGAAGGAGAGGGAGCTCATCATCTAGGTGCGCCAGTAAATTGCTTCTTACCCTGGGGTCCGGAGCTCTTCCTCAGAACACCTCGGAAGGGATGGAAAAACCATCACCTTCTTGTGTGTCTTACAGGTTTTAGTCTGCGAAGAGCTACTGCCTTGCTTTCATAGGGCTTCTTGGGAGTCCTCATTTTGCTGACTTGGAGAGACTCCGAGGCGGGGTATTGAATTTCCTGCTCAAGAGCCATGACATGGATGAAGATGGATGACTGCTCTTGGGAGTCATTCTTCGACAAGCAAATCTTTGTGGTTTCCGCATCGAGAGCCTGTTAGTGATGGCAGGATTGGAGCGTCTGGACCTGGATATTTCTTTTTAAAAAGTTGTAAACACAGAAATGTAATAGAATTTATTGTATTAGACTTGTTAGATTTAATCAACTAAATATAATGGAATGGCATTTGAAATGGAAATGTATTCAGAATGAAAATGGTTAATGTTCAGATCTTGCCTGGCTTGTTTTTACCCTTGGCTTTTGTAATCGGTATGACCATGCCTCTTCGGAGTGATGATCTATGCCTCTTCGGAGTGATAGTATGATTGGTTGGATATGGAGTGGTTTGGTGAGTTTGCATTGTTGTTTCTGAGTGGGAGCGATCCCATCACGGTACCTGCGAACTTGGTAGGGCTCTGAGAGAAGAAAAATCTTTGCAGCAGAGTAGGGACTCCGAGTGGGAGACACTCCCGCAGAGAGAGTTTTGACTACCTATAGGCTAATTGAGAGGGATCTCGTAGGCCGGTGCTTGCGTTGCCGCCTACGAGTGGGGGAACTCCCATATCAGGACGTACAAGCATCAGGGATCCTGATGGGGGACACTCGCATCAGTGAGGCGGAGACTGCGAGTGGGGGACACTCTCACAGCGGAGGATTTTGACTGCCTATAGGCTAATCGAGAGCAACTCATAGGCCGTTGCTTGCGTTGCCATCTCTGAGTGGGGGACACTGCCACAACGGGAAATACAAGCGATAGGGATTCTAATGGGGGACACTCTTATAAGCGGGGTGGCATGGAAATGGTTAAAGAAAAAGATGCATTTTATTTCGTGATATAAAATAAAATACATCGGCTTAAAAGAAAAAACAGTGGGTGTTATTGATGGAGGTACTTGTTGGCCCATAGGCCTTCCACTCTAGTTTTGATGATGATTAACTCATGTAGTTATAGTTTACTAATAATCTTGTGGTGTTTAGTTTCAGATACTTAACCAAGATATTAGTAGGTGATTAGCTTCAACAAAGGAGTTTTGAAGCTTTCACATGGTGATTCAAGAGCCCGAGCTTCAAAGTTCATATCTAGCACTCGTTGGAGTCAAGCTCGGTGGATCACATTTGGATCGAGTCGACTTGGAGACGGAGCTCTACAAGAAGACTTCGGTACAGTGTTTAGTTTATGTTTTAGATCCATTGTTAAAGATTAGATAGTGTGGTATGCTCAAGTTCACAACACACACACTTGTTTAAGTTTCATGTTTTTGTTTTCGGTTTTTGATTTAACCGATCTTGGTTTTCATAAATAGATAGAATAAACAAGTTTACATGGTTTAATGTATATTAGATTTGATCTATATACATGTATGCTTCACATACTTAGACAAACTTATTTTGATATGCCTATTCATGTATTGGAGTTTTTATATTTAACAAAACTTATTTTTGGATTTATTGTCAAAAACATTGATATATTTCTATTTCATGTATATTGGATTAATTCCATATACAACATGCTTTAAGTTGTTTCAATATCATGTTTTTGTATTTGGATGAGTTTTGGACAAAACGGTTTTCCATTTCAAAAATCCAAGTTTCGAAAAATACGGAATTTGGTTTTCGGTAAAATTTCCATAACACGAAAAGAGTTCAAAATGTTTGTAACTTGATTTGATTTTTACTCAAACAAGTTTGTATTTCAAAGAGAATATAAGAACTTATTTTTGTGGATTTTTAGAAGTTTTATGGGAATTTTATTTAAGTTAAAAACCCTAGTTTTTCTGTCCCAGAATTGTCAGACTAGCTGACTGCCGGTCGACCGTAGCAGTAGGCGGTCGACCGACGTGCACAGGATGTGCACGCAGCCAAGCTGGGGAGGCCGTCGACCGGGACGGTCGACCGCCAGAGCGCTCTCCTCTCTGGAAAGCCTCCGGTCGACCGGACGGTCGACCGAGCAGAGAGCACTGCTCTCTGTTTCCAGACTCGGTCGACCAAGCGGTCGACCGTCCAGGGAGCCATTGCTCTCTGGAACTGGCACGGTCGACCGGGTGTCGACCGCAGGGCTCAACGGTCATTTTTTTGACCGTTGGCCGGTCGACTGACCGGTCGACCGGAAGGCCAATCTGGGCCTTTTCTCTGCCAACGGGCAGATTCCAAGTGGGGGCTATTTATACCCCATTTGAAGTGGGTTTTTAAAAATGATTTTCAAGAAGAAAATTTTACTACTCTCTAGTGTTTTATTACTAGTTTCAAAGAGTTTTAGAGGTTTAAAGATTTGATCTTTAATTTTTTTAAAAGGGGTTTGGAAAAATCAAGAAAAGAAAAGTCTTTTGGGATTGTTTTTGATCTACATTTTTTCTATCTTTCTAGAAGTTTTCCCAAGAAGTTTTTCTTTGAATTTTTGATTTCCAAACTCTTTGTTTTCCACACTTGAGCCAAATCTTGCTATCCTATTTATAGGATCTTTACTTTGTAGGAAAATTAGTTTGTGATTGTGGAAACCACCAAGTTGTAATCCCTCCTACTTTGTGTTATCCCTCTTGTATAGAGGTTGATTTTGGAGTGGTGGTTGGCTCCCTCTAGTGAGAGGTGGAGATTGTGTTTAGCTCCCTCTAGTGAGAGGTAGAGTTTGTGTTGGAATCCCTCAAGTGTGAGGTGATTGATTTGTCTTGGCTAAGCGCCTACCCCTCTTGTGTGAGGTGGTGTTTGTATTGGTTGTGCATTGCCTCTGTGAGAGGTTGTATTCGGTTGAGAGAGGAGTTGTGTACTCCCGGTTATATTGCCCCAAATCCTCAGTGGAGGTTCCCTGTATGGGAGTCCTGTGTGGACAAGTTAGTGGATTGGAAATCCTTCTGTGTGAAGGCGGGGACGTAGAGCTGTGTGCTCGAACCTCGAAACATATCGCGGTGTTTGCGTTTGATCCGTTGACTCTAACTCTCTCTCTCTCTTTTATATTGTGCCTTGCATCATTTCATATTGCTCATTCATATATTATATGCTTGGCTTGTTTGTGTGTGCCTCACTTGTGTTTAACCACAAGAGCTTCTTATAGCACCTCAACTCTTATTCAGAGGAATCAAGAGGAGTTAGTTCAGAGCCCTTCACCAGGAATTCAGCTACACTCGTTGGTTACATTAAGTGTGTTGCCATTTAAGTTTTAAATTCCGCATTTTGTTCATTAGATTAGCCGTACACCTATTCACCCCCCTTCGAGGTGTGCTTTCAGTACTTCCATGTTCTTTTAGGAGGAATTAGGTCACTCAATCGCTTTGTACTAAGTGATCGCATATTGCGATTGGTAGAAGGTGGAGTGCTTGGCTGTCCTACATCGGAGGCTACTCCGGAGGTAAGAAAATACTCTTTGAGGTAGCCTTGGTAGGCCAGTTCTTTCAGGTACCACTAGAGGCTTCTGCAGTGATTGGTCTTGTGTCTCTTGCTTTTATGGAAGGAACAATAATCTTCCGCTCCAGGAAGTGCGGGGTCATAATGGATCAGCTTCGGGCGCCTTACCTATAGCTAGTTTTTGATGGCATTGAAGACATCGTTGATGGGAGCCTCAGCTGAGTGAATTGTTGTTCCACTCTGAAGGATCATAGTGGGTTTGGAGAGAGAATCAGGGACTCATATTTCTTAAAGGTGGATTGCCCTCGATTCTGGTTGCTGGCATTGGTCGAAGTTTCCAACTGTGAATCATCTTCTCCTCTTGTTGCCATACTTAAGGAAGTAGTTGAAGGAACTCTTCATAGCTTCCTCCAACTGAATGTAAGGCTGGGCTCGGGATAGAACTTCACTCATCCGAGTGATGTCATGCTTCAACTAATATTTATATAGGGGCTAAGAAACCTGCAACCCACTGATGAACGCGAGTGCAGATACATCCTCACCACAGTTGGAAATGTTTACCAATTGGCTTTGAAAGTAGCCAATAAAGGACTTGAGGCTGTCGTCCTGCCTCATTTTGATGGTGAGAAGGTAGTGGTTGTTCTTCTTGGCCTCCCGACGAGAGGCATACTGAGTGAGGAATGCTTCGTCACCTTCTCGAAATTGTGGAGAGAATGGGACTGCAGAGAGCAGAACCAATTTGAGGTCACGTCTTTCAAGTTGGACGAAAAGGTTAGGCATAGGAGTGGACCACCATATTATCCCGGAAGTGCTTAATGTATTGAACCAGGTCACTCATTCCAGAATAGTAGTCAAAAGTTAGAGCCGCAAACTTCTTCGAGAACTCGCACTCCTTGATCTCCTCGAAGATAGGGGAGTCAGAAACTCTGGTAGTGGCTTGTTTCGGTCCATAGTGGAGTTACAATTTAGCCTCCTTGATTTGTCTTTTGATTAACTGATCGAGGGCTCAGATATCAGGATTTTTCGACTTCCAAGTCTGGTGGTGATAGGCTTCTATTCGGGAACGAGGCAAATCGGCCTCGTTATCGGAGTAGTCTTCATGGAGGGGGACATTGATTTGGGCCACCTGGGCCAATCGGTCCCAACCTCTCTGATTTCAGTCTCGCTTTCCAATTGTGTCTGCTCCCGGCTCTCTGGATGGTGGCGATCTGTGCTAGGAACTGATTATTATGACATTTCAATGCCTCCTTCTCGCAGCCGACATTCTCACAGTCGAGAGCAGCTTGCTCTTGGTCATGATCTGATCAAATCTGCTGCTCCTTCATCTGCTCCTTCATGTCGGCAAGAATCTGAAGGATCTGCCTTTCGAATAATGATGTCAGTTTGATGCTATCAGTTGCCCCATGAGGTGAGGAGGATCCAATGTTCTCGGTGGCATCATGTTGATCGACGGCAGGCGGGGACTTTGCCTCGGTGGTGTTGTTGGTTTTGCCTTTTGACGGGATACCGTTGTGGGTGAAGGTCCATTTTCTCGGGGCCATCGGCACTAAGGAAGAGGCTTTTTGTAGAAGGTGTTGGGTTGGATGGAAAGGAGATCTTGAGTGTGGACTCAGATCTCAATAAAAACACCAGTTTATGGTGGATAAAAATCGGCTTATCATGGACCGATTTCACCACAATCGATTTCAGGCGCTCCTCGGGTGATACCTGTTAAAACATATACAGAAAAGATCACCTTTCAAGTTAGAAGCATCGATGTGGTATCGGCCTAATACCCTCGGGCGTGAGAATCATTAGGTGGAATGGTAGGAAGGACCGACATAGTAAAACTGCCGGTGTGGTGGAAGGGTGGACTTGCACAGGGAACTGCTAGTGTGATGATGGACTGAACCAGAAAAAATTTCAGTGTAGTGGATAGACTAGCACAAGGACTACTAATGTGATGGTGGAATGGAACAGAGAAACTTTCAGAGTAGTGGATGGATTAGCACAGGGAACTGCTAATGTGATGGTAGATTAGAACATGAAAACATTCAATATAGTGGATAAACTAGCATAGGAAATTGCTTATGTAATAGTGTATGTGTGTGCTCTGAGGATTAAGGAAGCGATCTTCTCAAGAAGGATCATATATACTTGACAAGGATGACATCGTGGAAGCGAAATTAGCTAGCTGCTATAACTGTACGATCTTCACGTGCTGAATCTGTCGTAACGACTATAATCATTGGCGCTGGTTGGTGGGATTGCATGCCGAGAAATATGTCATTGTTCATAGTTGCCCGCATTGATACAGACGTTACATATTATGATCATGGAGGAGGAAGGCGTTGCATGAGTATCAGCGGAGATCTTGGATGATCTGTAATTAGAGCTTCAGCTTTGGAGTTGGGGCCTTTAGGTCCGGAAGACCTCAGAGTAGAAAGGACCTTGGAGAGGTAGAGGTCTCGTAATGGTGGAAGCGGCTCCAGGATGGAAGGGTCATCGGGGTGGAGGATGAATTCAGGAAAGCTGGATGTGGTAGAGGCTTCAGGATAGATTCTGGGAGTCTGTGAATTTTTCAGTGGAAGCTCTTGGTAGGGGAGACACGTATCATCATCCTGATGAAGTTCAAATTTTGACCACTTCATCAGGTCCATTGTTTTTCTTTTTCAGGAAGGAAAATAAATTTTTTTGGCTAGATCATGAGCTACAGAGAGATATTACTCAATTGGAAAACATTCTGTTATATGATGTTTGCTTGCATTTGGGTTTGGAGGATTATGCAAAAAGTTTAGTGGCCTCATACTTTCAGGGAGGGGAATCTTTATGCTAAACTGCAAACTGGATAGTTAAATTTTGTAGGAATGTTAGGTTATCAGGTTCTCTTGGAGTTGTTGTCATTTTTTTAAGACTCTATATAGGTGTTACATGTTATTTCTAGGAATCAATCAACAACTAATCAATGTCACCGATCTAATTGGCCAGGTCAGTGGATATCAGGTAGGAGGTTTTCCGTTCAATAGAACGTTCCCATAATTACAGAACCACCTTTCAATTATCTTCCTTGGTTAAACACCAATTAGACTAGTATAAGTCAGTCTCAATATACTGTACATCAGTATAACCCATGTATAAAGAATATTAATTCAATTATACAATACTTGGAGTGAGGTACGCTTATAGCGAATCTCCTTAAGACAATTACGTCCCTCACTACGGTGCTAACGGGTTACTGGACGCTGGTCTCCCAAGATACAACACTCCGTCATGGTATTTGGATAGCACTACCAAATCACCGTACGATCGAACGTAGTTAACCAGTACCTTCACAGGATTATCAATGCAGCAGGAGCAAGACAAATCTCAGGAGAATATTTGTCTTTATTTTGGAGGAACACCCACTATAGAGAAAGAAGGAAGATAAAAGAATATTCTTCTTTAGAAGTCACAAATTCAGACAACAACTCTATTAAAGAATCTGTTGAATTTTTTGAGCCTTCTTTCAGAACGAATCTTGCTTCAGAATACGAGTTACTTCTTCACTTCGGAATCCGAGTCACAAAGTATTTAGAACTCGAGTTACAGAAGAAGGGAGAGAGAGAGATGTGCTCTATTGTTGTGTCTGTGTTTTTAAAATGAGAAAGGACTATTTATAGCACTCCGGGAAGGGCAGAGGCATAAATTGGAGTCCGAACAGTTGCAACGGTTCAATCTGAACCGTTGCAACAGATCATTCCAGATAGGAACCTCACAGACCGTTGCAACAGTTTGCGTGCGGTTTCCTTTCAGCCATTGCGCGGGTCCGGCTAGCGGAGCGGGCGCGATCAGCTATAACACCGTACCCGTGAGGCCCGGTTCAAAAGAACCGGACCGGGTAGGATTACCAAACCCAAACCCGAGCCCGGGCTCCGGCTCCGGGCACTGGCGCCGGTGCCAGCCAGCCGCCACAGGCGGTGGCGCGCGCGGGCATGGTTTCCCCCTAATCGCGCACGAAAACTCCAAATACCCAAAGGACACACCCTTTGTTCCCATTTTTCTCTATTTAAACACTTCAAACTTCCATCCCATGTCCAATGTGGGACTAAATACTTTTAGCTACCTTTAGTCCCTTTTGACTTTTGAATTAGGCAAACTTTAGACTTGAATATCTCATTCATTCGAAGTCGGAATTGAACATGTGAATATACCACATTCATCCCCATGGAAGGAGAATACACTCCAACCATTATCCAATTGATTCTATCAACAAATCTCTCTGTAATTCAACTCAAAGATTCACATTTAATTCCTCATATTTCCCAACAATCCCCCACAATGAATAGAGATTCAAGGAATTGACACACAAAGGGACTGACTCTATAGTGAAAGGTACTTTAGAAAAGAAACTGCATCAGATAAGTGAAGTAGGTCTTGAACCTTCCATAGCGAAAACTTTATCGGACTTACTCGCTAATCAGTGAACTAAGTCTTAACTATTAGCTGTTAGTGTAAGCCAAGTCAATAAGTTTCACACAGTAACTCCCCGAATCAACTTTGGTTCTCGGTTGTGTCCATTTTGGCCCTGGACATTCTTAGTTTCAGAGATATCTTTAGGGAATAATAGCCTCCATAGAAATTACCAAAGAGTCGACCCAGCTCTATACTCACATAGGTGATCGTCCTATTAAGAGTAGTCTACTCTACTCCACTTGTTTTAATAACAAATATAGGCATCATTAAAAGCGTTAAGCTTATCCTTAATCCACTTGTAGAAAGCACTCTTGTGCACCTTAGGAATGGATTGGAGTCAAGCTCCTAAGTGCTTACTTGCTGAGTCAATCATAACTAGTTTTTTCTCTTGAACTTAGTCCGTGGGATCTCTAGAAAATATATGTCTTCCAAAAATGTCCAAGCCATTCTGCTTCTTCTTCGGCCTTATCTAAAGTTATGAATTATGATTCCATAGTGGAACGGGCAATACATGTTTGTTTGGAAAATTTTCAAGATACCGCCGCGCCTCCTAGAGTAAATACGTATCCGCTAGTTGATTTGATTCCTCAGAATCTGCATTCCAATTAGCATCATTGTATCCTTCAAGTACAGGTGGACACTGTCCATATCCCAAAGCATATTCCTTAGTATATGATACGTAACCTAATACTCGTAGTAGAGCAGTCCAATGATCATCACTAGGGTTACTAGTGTATCTGCTTAACTTGCTTATAGTGTAAGCAATATTGGGTCTAGTGTAATTCATTAAATACATTTAACTTTCGATAATCTGAGAATAGTCCAATTGGCGTACTCCAGTTCCTGTATTCTTACGAAGGTGGTTGTGTGGGAGAAAAGGATTTGTATTCTCCTTTATCCCATGATCATTGAATCTTTCTATCATCTTATCCACGTAGTAAGATTGAGATAGACTAATTTCATCTGGTGTTCTTGTGATTTTAATTCCTAAAATTACATCAGCAACCCCCAGATCCTTCATGTCAAAATTGTTAGATAACATTCTTTGAGTACTTAATAATTTCAATATTAGTCCCAAGTATCAACATGTCATCTACATAAAGACAGACAATGATACATGCATTTCCAATTGTTTTAGTGTAAATACACTTATCGCATTCATTGATAGTGAATCCATCTTTGATCATGACACTATCGAATTTCTCATGCCATTATTTTGGAGCCTGCTTTAGACCGTATAAGGATTTTACCAATTTACACACTTTGTGTTCTTGGCCCTTGACTATAAATCCTTCAGGTTTCTCCATATATATTTCTTCATTTAATTCACCGTTTAAGAATGCAATCTTGACATCCATTTGATGGATATCTAAGTTATGCAATACTGCAATTGCAACTAACATCCGAATGGAGGTTATTCTTATTACTGGTGAATAAGTATCGAAATAGTCAAGTCCTTCCTTTTGTCGATAACCCTTGGCTACTAATCTAGCCTTGTACTTATCGATAGATCCATCGTGTTTAATTTCTTTTGAAAATCCACTTACTCCCAATTGGTTTACTTCCATGAGGCAAGTTTGCCAATTCTCAAGTATGATTTACTTAGTATGAATTCTATTTCGCTATTTATAACTTCTTTCCACATTTGTGCTTCTGGGGTAGACATAGCCTCTTTAAATGTTGAGGCTTGCTTTCAATAGCATATGCTATGAAATCTGGACAAAAGATTTTAAGATTCTAGATCTCTGACTTCTTTTTGGTTCAATTTCTGCATTAACAATTGATTCCTTGGGGCTTTCGTCTGTGAACGCCATCTCATGTGTTCTTTTCGCAGAAGTCTTATCTGTTTCCCGTTTGTATGGAAAGATGTTATCACAGAACAGAGCATCTCTAAATTCGATAATCATGTTTACATGAATATCTGGTATTTCTGATTTATGACCCAGGAATCTATAGGTACTACTATTCAAGGCATAGCCTATGAATATGCAGTCCATTGTTCTTACTCCCAACTTAGTCTTTTTAGGCAGTAGCGCTAGTACCTCCCAACTTAGTCATTTTAGGCAGCGGTTCTAGTACCTTTGCAAGGCATCCCCACATTTTGCGGTAATGGTAGGAAGGTGTCCTTCCATGTCATAACTCAAATGTATAAAACCAAGTTTCTTGTGGGGTACTCTGTTTAGAATATAATTTACAGTTAACAGAGCTTCCCCCACAAGTTCTGCGGAGCTCCAGAACTTACAAGCATAGAATTGACCATCTCCTTCAAAGATCTGTTCTTCCGTTCAGCAATGCTATTTTGCTGAGGAGTATATGGTGTTGTAGTTTGATGGATTATATCAATTTAGCACATAACTCACTAAAATCATTTGATTCATATTTTCCTCCTCGATCGGATTTTAGAATCTTGATATTCTTGTTGAGTTGATTCTCAACTTCGGCTTTATATGTTATAAACATAGGTAGGTCACCTAGAGGGGGGTGAATAGGTGACAAGCTAATCTAATGATGAATAATGCGGAATTAGAAACTATTTAAGTAAACTAAAAACTATTATGCAAAACACACAAATATAACACAAGAGTGTAGTTAAATTTCCGGTGAAGGGCTCAGGACTATCTCCTCAAGATTCCTCTAGATTAAGAGTTAAGGTGCCGCTATGGCTCTCTTGATTGAATACAAGTGTGAGCAAACAATCCTAAGCATATAACATTAGAGCACAAGATATATCAAGCATATAAAGATATAAGCAATGTAAGCATGCAAGATATAAACATAAGTGAGAGATAGGGAGAGCAATCGCAAACACGAGAGATTTGTTTCAAGTTTGAGTACCCTTTCTCTATGTTCCCGCCTTTAACACTATGAAGGATTTCCACTAAAAATGATCCCACCGGATCATTCGGTGCCGCAACACCTACAAGGAGTTCACACTAGAACTCTTGGACTCATTAGTCCCTCTCTTGTTCTCGCAAGAACAACACACGCAAGCACACTAGCTTGCCGGGCCGCACCTCTTACAACTCCTCCAACCACACGTAAGAACACTTGGTGATCACTTCACTTGATCACCACAAACAGTTCTTCTTCACTGAGGCCACCACCTCTACAACTCCTCATAATACAAGGATGAAAATTTGTGATCACTTCTCTTGATCACAAAACAACTCTCACAACAAAGATCCCTAGAGGATTGATATAGCAATGGATTAGCTCAAGATTGTGTGAGAAAAACTAGGATAGATTTTGTGGTGAAAAACTCAAGAAATCTCTTTTGAAACACTCTTGATAAACTCTCCATTTGATATGGAAATATTAGCTCTAAAAAAAGTGGAGGAAAACTCTACAAGATGGAAAAACTAGCTTTGAAACTCTCCAAAACTCTTATATAAAATAGCCCAAAGGAACCCCATTTTATAGGCTCCCAAAAATAGCCGTTGCAGGCCAACTCAGCAGCTGATGCTGCTGTTGGTCGACCGTCCGGTCGACCAGCTGATTGGTCGCTAATGTTGCATATTTAATATCATATGTCCATACTTATTATAGAATAAAAGCCTGCATTGTCCTAATTAATTGTTTGATTTATTTGTAGGCCCAATCTTTAAGGAGATGAAGAGAAATGAGCCCAAAGCCCACCAAAATTCTGAATTAAATCAGAATTAATTCACACTCACTGAATCAGGGCAAAATCAAGAGGTTAAAAACGGTTGAGAAGAATCCTCTCAGAACGATCGGTTGAAGCAAAGATCAACGGCCATTTCTTCAGAATCCGGGACTCAAACTGAAAAACCAACTCCAGATAAAGTCAGAGGGCGAAACCAGGGCAACCCACCAACAGGGTGTGGCCACCTGGCCACACCCTGGCTGCGAAAACGCGGCCAAGCCGCATTTCCGCGGCAATCTTGGGGAGTTAGGGGAGCGTTTGCTCCCCCGATCTCCCCGGATCATGATGGTTAGGGTTTTGCCTATAAAAGGCCATTCTTTGCGCTGAAATTGGACGACCATGCAGAGATAGGATTTAGACTATTTTTCCATTTCTTAGTTTGGTTGTTGTTTTTCTTTTTCATGTAATTGTAATTTTCATTTAGTAAATAAGAGGAGATCAGACTTTCATCGAAGAACAAGAATAAAGCTTGAGCTGGAGTGACACCGGTGTAAGATTTATTTCTTTTCTTTGATTGTTATGAAATCGAATCGATGTTCTTTCTGTATATGTACTTCTTCTTAGTCTTCTTCTTCTTCTTCTTCTTCTTCTTTTCTATTTTATTTTTCTTTTTGGTACAATTGTCTTCCAAGTGAGTCTAAAAGCATCGAAAGAGCCTTGCCGTTGCGAGTGCCACCGATAGCTCATGACGATGGAATGGAGTCTCTCTCTGTATCATTTCATTCTTGAAGTAGTCTTGATGATGTAATGTGGAAGAGACCAATACTCAAATCTTATGGGCTATGCGCTGAATGCCTCCACTTCAAGGTAAAATCGTCGCTGAAGACTCAAGGTAAGCTTTTTGGTGAAAAGAAGGTAAGCAATTGTTTTTATTTCTTTTCTTTTATTTCTGTAAATTAAATCACCACAATACCTCTTCTAAATCATCCTTTTCACTTCCTTGTAAATAATCATTTGTACATAGTCGCTTTCGCCGTTTTCTGAGTTTTCCACCTTCTTCATCTCTCATTTTCTTCTAACTTTAACATAATTCTTTTCCATTTTCATAACTTAAAAACAGAGAAGAACTCTCGTTTGGTTTTCACAAAGATTTCAATAAAGAACGTAAATGCTTCCATCGCAAAAACCCTCCTTGTGGATCACGACCCGCATAGCCACTTGCTATCGCGGAAGAATTGAGCACTTGCACATTTCCTTTTTTTAGTTCTGAAATTTCGTATTTTGTGTGCAGGTTTTGCCTCAATCAAATTTTGGCGCCGTTACCGGGGGAGGGTAACGTTTTTTATTGAAATCTAATTTTTCTTGAAAATTTTTTAGAACTAAAAACGAACTTTCTTCTCTGTTGCAGGTTAAAGGGCAAGCAAAGTAGGAAATTAAAGTTGCAGTAACATATAAGTGGCCTTGGGCCTCTGCTCTAGAAAGCAGAGACCAAGTGCCCTCTGCTTTACCGCGGATCCGCGGCCAACGCCGCGAAAACGCGGCAAAAGGAGTGGACTACTAACTGTCTTTTTGCAGAGCTGCTTGCTTTGCAAATTCTAGTTTTCTGCAACTTTACTTTTTCTTATATGCCATCACATAAGCCTCTATAATCAACAGTAAAACATTTGTTGAAAAGATAAAAAATTGATTAGACGTTTGCATTTTAGGCACGTGTCTTTTCAATTCATTTATTTTTTACTGTTGAAGAGTGCTGGAGCAAGTATGTTTGCATTACATTTAGAATAGGACTCATCTCTGGTTGATTTTTATCGCTTTGAGTGAATCTTATTTACATATCCTGTACACTTGCACACAAACTGATCTTAAGGGCACCACCATTAACAAGATAAGGTGGGGATTTAATCACCCTTCCTTAGCCCATTAGATTCCAAGCACTCACTACCCAAGCCTAACTTAAAATGAGTAGACGTTGCCCTAGGGACATCTCGGACTCAATTAGGAGATTATCCTAGGGGGAAATGGTTTGGAATTTGACTCTTGTCAAATCAGTGTCTAGGAAAGGGCTTAAGGGCCGAAAGCCTGAAGGTTGGTGGTTATTTAATTAAGGAACGTCTTTGACGGAAAACCTCCCACCAACCTTGCCCTGACTGGCTGATTAGCTTGTGGTCAAAGTCTGCATTGGACCTCCCGTGGACAGTCTAACCAGTAGAGTCGTCTAGGTCATAGGTCTACCCTAACTTAGGTTAGAATTTTTTCTTTTTCTTTGTTTGTTTATTTGTTTGTTTTTCTTTCTTTTTGTTTTATTCCATTGTGTGATATGGCCTATAATAACAATTTTTTCAACTTCAATAATAATCCATATTACACATCAAACTCTTTTTCGGATATTACCAACCGGCATATCATGACTTTAACCAACCTAGTGTGCCGGATTGGTCTTATCCGAATCAATATAACCGATGTCCCCCATCGTATGACTATAATTTCCATAACTTTCAACTCTTCACAGAGTCAGTGGGGATTCACCTACCCCGAGCATAATTTTCAACCAACTTGTCCCCCTTATCCACCTAGTCCACAATATCCCCAAGAGTCATACTCAGTTCCACCAGTCCAAAATAGAAAACCATCAATTTTGGAAGGAGTATGCGTGAGTCCAAACAACAAATCACAAAATCTGATGGACTTACAATTTCACTACACTTCCAACAACACTTCATCTTTCATCAAAACAATGAATTCATCAATTATGAAAAGATGCTTGAAGCCATGACTCATGCTCAAAATGCTAGAAATCGTGACATAGATATGATGGTCGAATCTCTACGTTCTCACCGTTTGACCAGTTCTGATGTCCCTACCATTCTGTTAGAGCCGAAGAGTCATGTAGTTTTGGAAATCAAGATTCCATTTCAGAACAACCATTTGAACTTGCCCAAACTCCAAATGAAATTGATAGTTTGGCAAGTTATCCCTTGCCTGAAAATAGAACTTGAAAATGAATATGTCATGAACTAGAACTTAGTGATTCAATTTCTCTCCTGATTCAATAATGACTCCGGTATCTACGCCTGATTTCAATCTTTTTCCCGAGTCAACATTGGATCATGTGCCAATTAATCATGAAATTGAATCACCCATCTTTGATGATCATATTGAACTTGACCAATTTATAATCTTAAAAAGCCCATTGATAAATTGGCAAGTCTCATTTTTTTGATATTGAACTCAATGAGATATGTGACCTAGATTCCCAAATCTGTGATCCAGTTCAACTTTTCTGAATCAATATTGACTCCTGTTTTATTACCAAACTTGAGTAATATTTTCGAGTCATTTTGATTCCCCCCTATCATTCATGAACTTGAATCACCAACATTAAGTCACATTCCATTTTTGGAAAATAATTGTGGACTTGAGTTTCAATTTCTTGACTTGGACCCAATTCCTGAACTTATTTCGACTCCTGAACCTTTACTTGACT